>ML807049.1:104385-127628 GCA_009831015.1 Picea engelmannii | reverse complement strand
AGTTAGTAATTTATAGTTAGATTAGTGTAGTTAATTTGGTTTGTTTTATTAGTTTCTAGTTTCCCTTTAGATTTCTTAGCTCAAATAATTTCTCTTTGGTTTCCATACGAGACCTTAGGGCGGCCAACGGAGCCGTTAAACTCTTCAGGGTGGTCCATTCCAAACGGCTTGGGTTATTTAGACAACCCCAGACCGGTTCCACTCTCCCAGTTGACGGATGGACTGTTTCGCCCGTCAACAAGACCCTGCCACAGTCTTAAAGAATTTGGAAAATATAATATCATTAATTTTGTAATGCTCGATAATATTGGACATGGTAAGTGTCTTATCATTTAGTTTATCATCATGACTTTGGAAATATGTTACATAATGACCACCATAAAAAGTGGTCCATGTACCTGCAACACTTCTACTTGAACATCAAGTACAAGAAGGGAAACACCAACCATGTTGCAAACATCCTCAGTTGACCCTTGGTTGTGGTTCTAACCATAGTTCTCAACTCCTATGGGCATGAGACCTCTGGGTGGCTACAATTATACAACAATGATTCTTACTTTAATGCTACCTATCAGATATTGAGCACAAGAAAACCAGTTTTAGGCTTTCATCTCCAGGATGGATTGATATGCTATTTGATCCATATATTTTTTCTTTTAAGAGAACATGCAAAGTAGATTTGGGGATATCATTACAGTCAAGCGACATGACACTTTATCATGGAAACAACAATGGAAATACTACAAAATCATTTTTATTGGCTGGAGCTTCAACAAGATGTCAACAAGTATATCTGATCCTGCAATACCTGTGTCATTTCCAAACCCGTCATTATGAAACAAGGGATATATGCCCCTCTTATTACTCTTGAGAGGCCTTGGGATTCCATCTCCATGGATTACATGTTTGTTTTACCTTCAATCGAGCATAGTAATGATTGTGTCTTCGTGTTCATTGATCAATTATATAAGATGGTAGTTTTGACACCCTACAAGAAGATAATCATAGTCAAGACCAATGCTAAGATTTTCTTTGAGCATGTTTGGGTTCATTTTGGGATCCCATGGACCATTATTTCATATCAAGACAATAGGTTCCCAAGTACTTTCTAGTCCAACCTATGGTCAACGATGGACACTAAGTTGACCAAATTGATTTCCTTCCACCCACAAACGTATGGAAAAACAAAGGCAGTCAACATGATGATTGTTCATATATTAAGGATGTACAATTCCAAACATCCATGCACATGGGATGTGAGCCTTCCTTATGTTCGACATAGCTACAACAGATCCCTCCATAGTTCTATTGGACATATCCCTCTTTAGGTGTGCTTGGGGTTCCATCCATTTCCCCCCAATGGCATAGCTATGCCCATTGCAACTGCACGGGAAGAGTCCTCATGTGACACACCCAACCCCTTAAGCACCCTTTTAAGGGACGGGGCATCAAAATTTCTCTTTCCTCCATCATCTTGAATCCTTTTCTCGAGATGTCCATCACCTTCTTCTCATCAAGAGATCTCCAACAAATGTTACCATGCTCAAATCCGAGTTCTAGATTGGAATTTATGCCCTTCCTAATCTCTTCAGGAATCATTGATTGAAGTCCATGTGGCACCCACGTGGGTTCACCTCATTCATACCATTCCACCTAGCATGGAATTGACCATGGTTGTCCTTCCTTATCGATGACATGGTCGCTGGAGAGGTGGTTATAGGGGATGTTCCCCGTGCCTTCGTGATCATCGGACCTTCGACCCATCGCCCTTCCTATCCATGTTTGAAAAATTTACGTAGTTACGAAGTCCCAGACTCCTACCATGTGGCTCTAGCCTTCGTCCCTTTCAACTCATCCATTATACCACACTCAAACCATCCAGAGTTCTGAAACCCTAGAATCCTACCACGTAGCTCCAACCTCCAACCCCTTTGGAGAATACATTCTAACCTCCTAAACCTATCATATTTCTGAACTCCTGAGGTCCTACCATGTATCTCTATCCTTTGGCCCTTTTGGAGAGTACTTTATAATACCCTATGTCTCTTGGAGTTCCAAACTCCCGAACTCCCAAGGTCCCATTAGCCATTAGGTCAAACAACTATGTACTAGGGGGTGACGTGTGGTACAAGACATAGATGATGCATGGCCCTCTTAATGGCATAAATGTGTCACGTTCCAACATCCCAATCTCCCCAAAGTTCTGAAGTCCCAGTATCCCGGGTACTCCACCAACCTTTAGTCTAAGCGATCATGCTCCAAGGGGATGACACGCAACAAAGGGAAGAGACAACACGTGGCCCCAATAATGGGTGACATGTGTCACACTCTAATGGGAATATAAGGGTGGTAAAAAGCACAAATCAAGGTGACACATATGCCGAATAGGGGTCCATGTCACCCTAGGTGATGTCAACACACCACATCACTCCGGGCTGACAACCTCTGGAAGTCTTCTAGCCTCTCCTACCTACAATATCACCCAAAGCTCCAAATCCCAAAATCCTTCCAACAGCCTCCCAAAATCCCTTCTATCCTACAGTTGAGATGTGTTCACGTAGACCCATAGATGTATGGCCTCCGTTGCTTCGAAACTTTGACATTTTTGGTTCCACTGTGTAATATCCTCTTTACTCATAAAGTGTTTGACATCGGGATGGCCATAGTCTAGATCCAACGGTTAGGAGAGATCCCAACACATCCTCAGATCAATGGTCCTCATCACTTCACGACTTTGGCGTTTGGGGGTTCTACCTGTTTAACACTCCCTATCTCCTGTAGTGGTCAACATCAGACTAACCATGACTTAGATCCATTGGCCAAGAAAGGTCCCAAAGCATCCTTAGATATATGGCCCTTGTCACTTCGCGAGTTCGGCAGTCAAGGTTTCTACTCGCTTAACACTCCTTTTATCCCATAATAGGACTTCGTCGAAGTTCTATATGCAAATCCTTCCATTGGTCGATCAGATGGTTGGGAGGGGTTCTCAATGGACTCCCCACATCCAAGGCTCACATTAATTTTCAAATCCGACATTTGGGGCTTTTGGTGTTATGACATCTCTATTCTCTCGAAGTGGTCAATGCCGAACTGACCACGACATAGATCCAACAGTCATGGAATATCCTGAGTATCCTCATATCTACGGCACGTGTTACTTCCCAACTTTGAAATTCAGGTATTTTGTTGTTATGACACCTTTATTCTCCCAAAGTGGTCAATGCCTAACTGAACATGGTGTAGATCCAATAGTTAGGGAACATTATGAGTATCCTCGGATCTATGGTTCGTGTTACTTCACAACCAGTAAGTGGGTTAGGGTTTAATCGGTGGGGCATATCCCACAATCATGGTTAAGAGACCGACAGATGTTGGTCAACCTTGTGAGTAACCAAACCAATAGGTTACCTTCAGTTGGTTTCGTAGGTTGTAAATTCATAGCATCCCAGAGCTCTGAACTCCTAGAGTTCTGAAGCCAGAATATCTTATCTCCTATCGGGCCTAGCAAAGGGTTACAAGGTATCGGTCATATGGATTCTCTAACAATCCTCAAGGTTGTATGATCTACTCTTAGCCATTATTTGGTTAGGGATGTGGACATGAGCTCTCGGTCACACAAAATGATGGTTTGAAGGAGGCACCCTCCCTCCACAGAGATCGAATTTAGTAATCCTGTGAAGGTAAATTCAAGGGGTTGATGGGACTGCAGTATTTTAGCTAAATCTACCCTGACTCTTGTATGACAAAGTCAATCATTGGGAAAAAATCCCTTAAGTATTTTCCAAACAATACATAGATCATAACCTTATTCTTAGATTCATTTACAGACCCACGTTTAACAGTTCTTATGCAACTACATAGAGGAAAATAGAAAACCATTCAAATGTAGGGGTTTACAGATGAATGATAAGAATTTATTATATAAATCAAACCCTACACATCTTTTTCATATACACCGACATTCAAATCATGAATTTCAATTCCAATGCACAGGGTAAATGAAATACTTATCTATTACAGTCGATCACCAACCACTAACTGTGGGTGTTCACCTTTCCACCCAAACATAGGCTCATAGGCACTCATTATCATCACTCTGGCCACCCATTTGCAAAGACATGATATCACTAGGGAAATTTTGAAGTTTCTCAGAGGTTCTTCCTCTGTCACAGCCTCTATGAGGTTTATTATATTCTCCCTTGGAATCAAGCTCACGACCTTCTGCACGGGTCCTATTTTCTGCAAATTCTCAGAGATCCTTTCCCTTCTTCTCTCCAATAACCAGAAAAGCTTAATCTTCTAGCTCTTCTTCTCAATTTAAGAGCCTCATGCACTCTCCCTCTTTCTCTTTGCATATTAAGGTCACATGCCCCCTGTGGGATTGGTATCCTTCTTGTCTTCCTTCATGTGTATTATTGCATGCATTTTTCCTCCCCAGGAAGTTTCTATACCTGTCTCGTTCCTTCTATCAGAAGAAACTCATGTCAGTCTGGGCCTGCAAGAAAACTACACTCTGTGGTACTTCGGGTTGATTGTCTTATGTCTCCTCATCTAGAATCTCCATGCTTCCATTCATGGGGTTAGTTGATTGTTCAACCACCATTCCTTCTTTCATTAACTAATTTTTCCTTAGGATTAGGATGAGGCTTATTATTTTGGCAAGGAGAATCTGAGTCATTTTGACATAATCAACCCTCTCTATTGTTTCCTCACTCTTTCCAATAGTGATATCATGGCCAGTACTTCAAAGCTTCACCCCCATAGTCAGTTATATGCAATCTAAACAATAATACTTTTACATTGTTCCCATGCCATAGCATGGTGATCATAATTAATGATTAATTACAATCTGGGGGAAACAAGGGTGTTACACCTCCCATTCTCAGACTTAAGCTGATCAAGAAGCCAATTTTTTTAAGCGAATCCAACACATCCAACAAAAAGTTCATGATATTCTATAGAAATCCAATTCCAAGTACAAGAAACGCCATGACCAACATTGAATACCACACAAGTTTATCCAGGTGGATATCGGTGACTGCCCACGTATTCCACTATCTCAAAGAACAATTTCCATTTTTTTTTTACATTTTTTTGGGTCCCAAACTTCCAGGTCCATTTTGAGGCCCTAAACGACATTTTTTGGGCTCGACATCGCCTAACATGTTGCTAAGGAAAATGCTAGGTTGAACGAAATATGTACTCCTTGGTTATATCTTTCCAATGGTGTATCTAGTGCCCCAAATGAAGATTGTATGCCAAATTTATGCCCTCGAGAAGTTGATGTATCAACAACCCCCATCGGGGCCCACAAACATTTTGGCATTTCATCTCCTGAGGTTAGGGTTTGGGATGTTTAGGGTTTTCTCATTTATGTTTTATGTTAAAAAAAAGAAGGCCTTTGGAGCCTCATTGTAATCATCTTCTTGTGAATGTGTGTAGCTATCACATCTCTTCTCAGAGATAAGTTTCCACCATTCAAGCAAGTTTGTTTCAGTCTGCATTTTTACAGTTTCAACAAGTTCTCTTATTTAATATAACTCAAGTTTTATTGCATCTCTATATATTTCCTTACTATACATTTGTATTTCATTTTTTTCCATTTATAAATCCATATTAGTGATATCAAAACTATCTGATGTTTATTTGTTTCTTTGTGCATGTCCCCAATGAGGTCAGGGTACAAGGATTTGGGAGTCAAAGTAGTTGATCCCTTGTAAGACCGTCCTCGCTGATCATGATGACCTCCCATGGCAGACAAAAATAGAGATGATGGAGCACAATATCCTTTTAAATTGTTGCTCAAGGAAGCCCTCGTGCAACAAAGGAATGAGATGATGGATAAATTTTAACAGATCCTTCAATGACTTCCAACTAACGACACATATTCATCAAGAGGCCACTTTGGAGGCACCCCCCCCTTCAAGGTACAAGTCAATTTTGATATCCCCTTATTTGAAGGCCAGATAGATGCAGATTTTGTAAACAAATGGTTGAATCTACTAGAATGGTATTTTTTGGTTCAGAATTTTTCCAATAGAGAAAATATCACCTTTTCACTCCTTAAGGTTGTCCCTCATGTCAAGTATTGGCTGGAGACTTACTGTGAGAAAAATGACACTAAGGAATCCGAAATAGTTTCGATCACACCCACTTGGGATTCTTTCAAGGATGCTATTTGTTGTTTTTCTCTATATGAGATGAGATAAGATCGATGTATTATTACAATGATGAGTGTTCCATATGTATGGAACATAAGGTGACCATCCATGAAAGGATACGTCCCTTGAATAATCAATAACTATTTATTATTATCATTTACTTATTATATACTAAATTTAATAATCAATAATAATTATATTATTAATTATTATCTTTAGAGAATGTCTTCCCGATGTTGTCCAAACATCAACACTCCCTCTCAACAAGTGAGACATTCTACAACATGCCACTCTTGTCTTTGAAGTATACAAACTTCACCCTAGACTCATGACACTTGTCTATCAGTCTTGGGAGACATCTCTCTCCCACCTGAACTGAGGAGAAAATCCTTCTGTGACTCTCCCCCTAAGCCAATTAATTCAAGCTCACTTTGGGTCCACATGTAGTAACATATAGCATCTTGAGTATTTATAATTCCTTGTCAAATCTCTATGACAAGGACATAGACTATACAAAGATATTTCACCATAGGCACACACCTATGAGTGAATGTTAGCTTGATGCTAACTGACACATGGAAATCATTTCAAGCACCACGAGTCCATATTATTCCTTGTCATGATCAAGGAAGGACTACATCTAGGCCCATTTATCACAAGTGCACCTTTGTGATAAATGTATCCTATCTCCCTTGGTCTGCAACCCAATGTAAGATAAGTTCTTCCCGATGCTGAAACATCAACACTCCCTCTTAGCTAGGGAGGTATCTTTCCATAGTAGTACACAACTACTGTCTAGAGACACACAGTCTCAGCTAGTGGTACAAAACCACCATAGTAGTAAAATATTTGTCACACATAGAACTACCATGTGGACTTCTATAGGCTACTCCCTCTGAGAACACTTAGGGTCAACTCCCCATAGTGTGAGACATCAAGGGTCAACTCCCTTAACATGTCCTCATGTTCTCTCCACATGGGACGATGGGCTATAATCCCAATTGTACTTATTCCTTCTCGAATAAGTGTTCCACTTATCCCTTCTCGAATAAGTGTCCTCACATATCAACTCAACTCAATTCAAAGAGGAGTACGATATGGAGAAGGTTTGTCGCACATGGAACTCCATGTGGACTTCTAGAGGCTACACCCTTTAAAAACACTAGGGTCATCATGGGACGTGTCCTCATGTTCTCTCCACAAGGGACGTTGGGTTGTAAGCCACCCCTCACTTATCCCTTCTTGGATAAGTGCCCCACTTATCCCTTCTCCGATAAGTGTCCTCATATATCAACTCAACTCAATTCATAGAGGAGTACGATCTAGAGAAATTTTGTCACACATGGCACTCCATGTGGACTTCTAGAGGCTACACCCTCTAGAAACACTAGGGTCAACTCCCATAGTGTGTGACGTCAAGGGTCAAATCCCTTGACATGTCTTCATTTTCTCTCCACATGGGACATTGGGTTATAAGCCCAACCACACTTATCCCTTCTCGGATAAGTGTCATCACAAATCAACTCAACTCAGTCATGGAGTAGTACAATATGGAGAATGTCTTAGAAAGATGAAAACATCAACACTCCCTCTCAGTGAGGGAGGCATTCTCTGCCACGCCAAGTCTGTCACAGAAGTACTTGAACTTTGTCTTGGTTTGGTAAGAACATCAACAACCTGCTCATCTATAGGAAGGTACCGTGCCAATACTTCCTTCCTCTGCACAATGTTTCAGATGTAATGGTACTTGATCTCAATGTGGTTCAATTTTTCATGAAACACTGGATTATCAAAGATCTTCTCACAACTTTGGTTACCATAATGAATAATGGTGGAATCTAGCACATGTTTGATAAATCTGCAAGGAGCTTGTGAAGCCACACTGCTTCACAGACTTTCATACTTAATGTAATGTACTTTTCCTTTGTTGTGCTTAAAACCACAGAAGTTTGTTTCCTGCTACACCAGGAGACCATGGAATATCCCAAAGTCAAGAAACACCTAAAGGTGCTCTTCTGTCCACTGCGCTCCATGCCTAGTCAGAGTCAATATATTCCTGCCATATTATATCAATACTGGAAGTATATCTTAGACCATGTCGAACTGTTCCTCGGAAGTATCTCAACACATGCTTCACAAAAATCTAGTGTGTCTATCTTGATTGGCTCATAAATTGGCTAAGTGCACTCACTGCATAGAAAATATATGGTCTGGTGTTAACAGGATACATCAATGATCCAATCAGTTGTTTGTACGAGGTCAGATCAATCTCTTCGGAATCAGAAGAAGACACACATAGTTTCTTCATATTTGTCACCATAGGTGTAGTCATGAGTTTCAAGTTCAATAACTCAAAATTCTTCAATTTCTCAACTATGTACTTCCCCTGACTCAAGAAGATCTCATCAGTTCTTTCTACCACACCTCTAGTCTCGAGAATTAGTGCATCATACCAAGGTCCTTCATCTCAAACTTAGAGGCCAATGCATACTTGCATTCAACAATAAGACTCTTTGTATTGGTGACAAATAAATCATCAATGTAGAGGGCCAAAATCAAGGACTCACCATGTTGTTTTTCTCTATATGAGACGAGATAAGATCAATGTATTATTACAATGATCAATGTTACATATATGTGGAACATAAGGTGACCATCCATGAAAGGATGCGTCCATTGAATAATCAATAACTATTTATTATTATCATTTACTTATTATATACTAAATTTAATAATCAATAATAATTATATTATTAATTATTATCTTTAGAGAATGTCTTCCTGATGTTTTCCAAACATCAACAATATTAAGGAACAATACTACCATGTTGGAAGCTACGATGACCAGTATATGAAACAAGCCACATTGTGACAGGAAAGAGACCATAAAGTACCAGAGTTCAAAAATATATTTCATACCTTGCACACGAAGATGGGTATCAAATACTCTAAATGACATATGGTGCTCAAGTACAGTGGTTGTTTGCATAGATACATCAAACAAAAATGGAGTTTTTGGACATCTCATCATTGGGTGTGGCTTATAGATATGTTGTTAAAATCGAGCATAAATTTAAATAGAAGAAGCGAGAGTTTGGATATGCAAATTCCTCACAGCATAAGAAGCAAAAAGGTGGACCCAACCCACAGAAACAAAGGACAAAGCAAGGATGGACCCCATTAGGACAACTAGTCCAAGCCATAAACAAAGAAGGGTAATGAGAAGAAGAAGAAAGACACTGGGAAGTGGTGTGAATTCCATAAAATCTTCTGACAAAACACCAATGAATGTCGCTCGAAGTAGTCATTGGTGGTTGAGATGAAAGCCTCAGAGTTAGAGGCAAGTATTGACTCTTAATCAAATCCAAACAATGGGAGGCAGATCATTGGTGAAGAAACCAGTTCCACTATCACTACCACCAAGGTCCATCCAACTAAACTAGAAGAACCAAAGGAAGGTGAATGCCTTGTTCACTCGAAAATGTGGGTGAAGGGTGCTCCACTGCATTTCATTGTTGATAGAGGAATTCCAAAGAACTTGATCTCAATAGAGTTCGTCAAGCAATTGAACTTGTCGATGACACCACACCCGCAACCCTACACCATTAGGTGGCTTCGCCAAGGAAGAGATCTTTGCGTCATCCAACAATATCATCTTCCCTATGACATATATCCATTCAAGGATGAGGTATTCTATGATATTTCCCCCCTTGAAGTTTGTGATGTTATTTTAGGCCAACCATAATTGTGGAAACGACATGTTGTATATGATTCTATACCTTGTAGTGTTATTATTACTTTGGGTAGAGAATTGTACATAATACCATAGGTAGCTCTGCCTACCTCCATTTCTTTGATATCTACTAAGAAATGCAGGAAGGTCATTTCTCGGACCGATAAATTTGTCTTGTTCATGATTCTCTCTCAAAGTGAATAGAAGGTCACAACCACATCCATGGCCTCTGCACAGGGCCTCTCCATGCATCAGAAGCAGGTGGACAAGATTGTGGAATAATACAAAGGCATCTTCTCCTCACCCACCGGGGTATTGCTACACTATTAGGTCAATAATTCAATAAATCTAACCCCCGACGCACCTATACAAAATGGGCCAGTATATCACTTCTCTCTGATGGAAAATGAGGAAATCAAGCGACGGATCCAAGAGCTACTTCGAAAGGGTCACATCTGGCCCAGTTCTTCACCCTGCCAGAGCCCAATTGTACTCATGCTGAATAAATATGGGACTTGGTGACTCTGCATTGATTATAGGTCTCTAAACAAAATCACAGTCAAGAACCAATACCCAATTCCTCAAATTTATGACCTTCTTGACCATCTCAAGGGAGCCAAGTTTTTCAGTAAGATTAACCTGAAGTTTGGCTACCACCAGGTTCCAATAGAACAGACTGATGTATGGAATATTGTTTTCAAATACAAAGAAGGTCTTTTCGAATGGCTAGACATACCCTTTGGTTTGACAAATGCTCCAACAAATTTCATGACATTGATGGATGATATATTGCAGCCTTTCACCAACTATTTTGTGGTGGTATATCTAGATGATATCCTCATCTTTAGCAAGAATTGGGAAAAACACTTGCAGCATATTCAACATGTCCTTCACACTCTACGACAACACAAGCTAAATGCTAACTTGGAAAAATGCTCCTTCGGCATGAACATGGTCCAATTCCTAGGCTACATTGTTGATGAGCATGGTGTGCATGTGGATCCAACAAAGATCCAAGTCATTCATGAGTGGCCAGCCCCAACCACACTAACCGAGCTTCAAATTTTCTTACGAATTACCAACTTCTATCGTAGGTTCATGTTGGTATTCTCCCATATTGCATGGGCCCTCATGCAAGGGACCAAGGGTGCTGGCAAGGAAAATTTCATGCGGAGGAAGTCACAATAGAAAGCATTTGATGATCTAAAAAATTGCTTGGGATCAACTCCATTACTCTCCTTACACGATATAAAACAAGCTTTTAAGATTGAGATTGATGCCTCAGACTGTGTCATGAGCACAATTCTCACTCAACATGGTCATCTAGTGGCATATCATAGTGAGATAGTATGAGATCTCGTCTGTAAGTACCCCACCTATGAAAAAGAGATGTATTCCATTATATAATCCTATCGCCAATGGAAGCACTACATTCTTGGCAATGAGGAAGTCATCCACATTGATCGCAAGCCTCTGCAATTCATGCAAACATAAGGAAAATTGCAGAATGACCACCATCAAATGTGGTCAACATACTTGTAGCAGTTCTATCTCAACATCAAATATAAGACAAGGGGCACCAATCGTGCTATTGACTGCCTCAGTTGATCTCTAGTTGCAGCCTTAACCAGGGTGCTCCACACCTATGGCCATGAGGCAGCCAAGTGGCCCCAACTCTACAAGAGCGATCCTAACTTCCCTACCACTTATCAAATGTTGGGCACAGGTGCGACTGTCACTGAATTCCATCTAGGCCACCTCTGTGTTTCATCAAGCGAGCATGGGAAGTTTATTTGGGAAGCTCACTACAGTCGAATGGAAGGACATTTTCTCATGGAAAATATTGTGGAAGTACTACAGAAGCATTTCTATTGGTCAAAATTGTGCTAGGACATCAACAAGTATATCACATCCTGCACTGCCTACACCATTTCCAAACCAACCACTAAGAAGCAAGGACTATACATCCATTTTCCTACTCCTTACAGGCTATGGGAATCCATCTCGATGGACTAAATTTCAGTTTGTCCTTCAACCAAGTAGGGAAATGAATGTGTTTTTGTGATGGTTGATAGGTTTTCTAAGATGGACATCCTAACATCCTACACAAAGAATATCATAGCAAAGGCCACTACCAAGATCTTCTTCGAACATGAGTGGGTACACTTCAAGATACCACATGCCATCATATCAAATAGGGACAACAAGTTACTAAGCACATTTGTTTCCAGCCTATGGTCATGGTTGGACACCAAGCTCACCAAATCTAGTGCCTTCCACCTCCAAATTGGTGGTCAGACAGACGTCGTCAACATAATGACCTTGTAGATCTTGTCATGTACAACTATGAACATCTACGAACATGGGATGAGAATCTCCTCTATTTTCAAAACAACTACAATATATCCCTTCATAGCTCAATCGACCACAATCCCTTTTAGGTGGGGTTAAGATTTCAACCATTGGGTCCCATTGATGTCGCGCTTCCTCTCGCATCCACACAGGAATAATAATCCCATGCTCAATCTAAGGCCGATAAAGCCACCAATTAACAGATTCATCAAATTCCACTATAGGTCCATGATATTTTATAGAAATCCAATGCTAAATACAAACAATGTTATGATCAACACTAAGTGTTGCACAAGTTTCAGCTGGGAGACAAGGTCTGGTTGCATTTGCAGAATGAGTGTCTTACAGGACCCCATCAAAAGATTTTTCCATTTCTCTATGGAACTTACACCATCACCAAGAATATGGGTTGAAATGCTTTTGAGTCAAGTATTCCCCCCTTCCTTGGCCTATAACGAGTGTTCAATGTGGACCTCCTTTGACCATACTTCCCACCATTGTTGGACACATCGGAGATCGCAGAGCAGTTGACATGGACAGATCTCAACCCTGAGTGCATGGAACATAAATCCGTTAATCATATTAGGGACACTCATATTAATGGCACTCTCCAACAAAGGATCCATATTTATTAGATTGTCAAAGCAGGGCAGCTCCTTCACCAAGCCAAGTGGCTCACCCGGGGCCAAGTTAAACAGAATTTTCCTCATTTGATGGGGGAGCTAAATGAAATGAAGACCATTTCTTCCTAAGGGGGAGGAATTATCTAGGTGGATATCAGTGGCCACCCGCCTATTCCACTAACTCAAAGAAAATTTTCCATTTTGGAAGTTTTTTACAGTTTTTTGGGTCTTAAACTTCCGGGACCATTTTGAGGCCCTAAACAACATGTTTTGGGCTTGGAAGCGCCTAACATGTATCCAAAGTCAAATGTTAATCCGAATGGAATATGTACTCCTCAATTATACCTTTCCAACAGTGTATCAAGTGCCCCAAATGAAGATCATATGTGTTATCACATAATATTGTAAGGGGGTGTATTTATAAGGAATGACCACCTTTGGCGAAAAAATGGAAAAAAATGGGTCAAAAACCCACTTATCCTAAGATTGGAGTGCAAGAGCGCATTGTGCTAAGAAATGTGCAGATCTGAGCGACCAAAATCTACGTGCCCAGATATACGGCCAAGGTTTCATTCCAGACCCCTCCCTGACGTTCTACCTTTAACAAGGAGGGGGGGGGGGTCTGATATGAGCGGTTTGTAGTGAGCATATCTAGGCGACTAAGATCTTTGCACTCAGACCTATAGCACATTTTCAATTCCAGACCCCCCCCACTTTTATTCCTTTAACGGGGGGTATGATATGGGTGGTTTTGAATGCAGGCCCCCCCACTAACATGGCACCCTCTCCTCACGTCGGACATATGTCTTCCACTCTACCTCTCCCCTCTACTTATCACATCTGTTGCTCCCTTCCCACCTTCCACTAATGCACACCTGTTCTCCACTTACTACTGGGCCATATCCCCTTATTACTCCCACCTATCATCTATCGTCAAGTATCCTGCCACTCACGTCCTCCCTGGCAGATGATGCCATCCCATATGCTGCCACAACCTCACATGTAGCTCCACATCATCGCCCCATGCCACTCCATCTATGACCTGTCCCAGTGCAATGCACACACCTTCTGTCAACCGCACTTTCCAAGTCACCCTCCACCTGTCTCACCTGATCACATGGGCGCTCCTCGTCTCACCTTCACGACGTTGGCTTCATCATCGCTGCCAAGAGTATCGTCCACGATCATCGACTAGGTCCCCTCGTAGCAGTCCAATGAAGAAGCAACAACCAAGGGAAGGTCGCTACATTGTCCAAGAGCAGAGTTGACTTGGGCCTCCCTAATCTCGAGGTAGAAATTAATGCAAATAAGGAAGGTGGGTGAGACATAGTCTCCTCCCATAAATAGAAGGATGGTAAGGGACAAAGTGTAGAGGCAGGTTGTCAGGCCAAACTAACAGAGATCATGTTCGCCAAAAGAATGCATGGACAACCACCGACATCTGCATGAGAATCTTGATAGAGAGACTCATCAACGCAAAGCCTTGAATACATGACATGATCACGTTCCAGGAATCCGAGCTAGTTCTAAGTATATGTAGGCATTTTTTCCATTTCGTTGGTATCGATGGTAGAGCTAAGATCCCAATTGTAAATTTTTGATGAAGCACTAGTTTTCTTGGTTATGCATTTGTATTTGACACTTCCTATTTAATGAAAGTCAACTTCTTTCCATCTCTCTATAAACAGTTGTGTTAAAACACTCAGAATTGAAGGATCTAGTCGAGGGTACTTGTGTTGTTGTCATGTTTGTTTTACCATAACAATATTATCACCATTTTAAAGAAGTCTTTTGTGTTGTCTTTTCCTCCTCACACTGATTATCTCGAAATTGGAGGATCCAGTCGAATTGTTACAGTAGCCATGGTGATGTAGGTTTGATCACTGTGTTATTGTAACTGTGTCATCCAGGCACATTTCAGTGTTTTGTTTTTCTTCTCCAAGTGGCTGGAAGGCCTGATTCCCACAATAGTCTTGGTCACCATTCTCACCAAGTCTTCCCTCTTCTCATTTTAAACTCATCTTACTGACGGAAGTTAGATCAAGACCTCACTTATTCATGCATAGCCTAGTCCAAGATTCTGAGTTAAAATGATATTGTTTTTAGTTTACTCCCATTCAGTCACTCTTTATAAACAACCTCTAACATATAAACTGATGGGTATTAGGATTACTCCTGCTGCAATCCAGGAGTGACTTCTGGTGCTAACATTTATGGCGCCGTTGTCGGGGATGAAGTTGAATATTTTCCCCGGGATTGAACGACAAATCTTACTAGTTCTAAAGGTGCATCAGAACTTAGCACATTCAAGATTGTGACTGTGCATCTGGCGACTTGATTAATATGAACCCATTGGTGACTCCATTGTTTCATCTATGGATTCTAGAGGCAGACACACGAGGTCTACTCCACAGTTTCCTTTGGTAATAACTGAAGCTGACCTAGAGAATATTATCAGAAAGGGAAAGGCCCCTCGAGAAAGAGATTCTGCTACTAAACCATGTATTTATGATGATTTTCATTATCCTATAGGAACTCCAACCCCTTCATCTCATTCTTCTTTTATACCTTCTGTTGGAGTTTCTCAAAATTTAAATTTTGGGAGTGTTCTTGTTGTTTTTTCCCCTCCTGGTCTAAGATTGGAGGGAGAAATCCTCATCACTCCTCTCTCCCCTGAAATTGTACCTTGGTCCAGACCCAGGACCACAAATTTTTTTCCCACTCCAATATTTACCACCCCTCCTCCTATTACTATTGTTGTTGCTACAGAGAGGTAAACCTTTGTTCCTTCTATCCCTACAACCTTCTTTTCGAACCCCCTATTGTTTCCTTTTCCTCCCTGAGCCTTAGTTCTAGTTTCCCCTATTTGAGCACCTTATCCTCCTAGTTCTCCTCCACATCACATCCCTATGGCAGGTTCTAATCCCCCTGGTAACAGAATGGATGCCATAGTGGCTGCAAGGTATGCCCCTCTAGTCCTACCTCGACCAATCAATACTCACCCTGCTAGAGATTACTTGAAGTATATGCCTAAATTCATTAGAGAGGAGGAAATAACTACTGAAGATAACCTTGTTGCCTTCTACAGTTATGAAAACAACCTAAACATTGAAAATGAAGATGTCTGGATGAGTGTATTTGTCCAAAGTCTTGATGGTGAGGTTAGGAAATGGTTTAGGGGACTGACCCCTAGATCTATTACTGGGATCAAAGCTCTAGAAAATTCCTTCTTGAGATAGTGGGGGGATAAAAAGGATTTCATGTATTATATGACATAGTTTGTGTCCTTGAAGAGAAAGGACGGAGCGTTTGTTTCTGACTTCTCCAAAAGATTCAATAAAATGTACAATAATATTACTATCGAGATGAAACCCTCAGAAGCCTTTGCCAAAATCACTTATGCTAGTGCTTTTGATCCTGATTTATCCTCTTGCTAAGAGAGAGAAGAGCTATCTCCTTGGATAACATGCAAGATGCAGCCCTGGAAGTAGAATCCAATGTGTTGGTAGTTAACAGGCTCAGAATAAAGTCTAAAAGAGACAGTGGAAGAGGGATATCTGAGGCCTCAACCTCTGGTTATTCTATATCTTACCCTCAAGTAGATGAGTTGACAAAGATGGTAAATTCTCTGTTTGCAGAAATGGAGAAAATGAAAATGGAGGGGAAGTCAACATACAGAAATCCCCAAAATATTGAAAACAGAGGCAACTTCAGGAGGTCAAACAACAAAGTTCTCTAGATTATGCCAAGGGAACAAAGGGATAGAGATAGAATCGATCAGAAAATCCAGGATCCTTTTCAAAACAACCTTGTTGTTGATGAGGAAAGGAAAGAAGAAGAGCTTGATCCTAAAATCCATTGTATTGAGGACACCTCTCCTTTTCCTCATTTAACTCAATTTGCCTATGAGGAGTCTCTCATGAATAGTAAATAAATGAGCTGAGTAAAGGAGAGAAAGTCGATAATAACAGTTTCAATAAATATAACCTCGGGTCAAAGAAGAAAGAAGGGAAGTTTGATATCCTAGATCTGCCTCTCATAGAAGAGAAGCCTACTAAAGATGAAACAAATAACATCAAAGAAAGGAAAACTCAAAATCCCCCATCAATAGCCAAAGATCCTGTCCCAGAGGTGACAGAAATTCTGAAGCCCTCTTCCTCATTTAACTTTGAGCATGAGATTTAGAAAATTAGAATCCTATGCCCCTTTCAGAACTAGTCAAGCATGAAGATTTCAAAAAGATCCTCTCTAAGCTATTGTAGGATCCCTCATACCATACCAAAGACTCAATCAACTTGCAAGATGAAAAGCCAGCAGTCATCTTAGGCCCTATGGTAGAAGACAGAGATGATTCATCCCCTCCTTTCTATACATACCTCAACATACATGATAAGGTGTTGCATAATTGTCTGATGGATTTTGGGGCATCCCATAATCTCATGCCCAAAACAATCATGGAAGATCTTGGGCTGGAAGTCACAAGGGCCTATCATGACTTGTAATATTTCTATTCAAGGAGGGTGCAGTGTCTTGGAGTTATCAAAGATTTGTTGGTAACCTTGTTTTAGTTGCCCATGAAGAGTGTGGTCATGGACATCGTGGTGGCTGATGTTCCTCCCAAGTTTGGCATGCTTTTATCAAGATATTGGATAAAAAGGCTTGGGGGAACATTCCATATGGACCTCACATATGCTACCATTCTAGTATTTGGAGGGGAGCATAGGGGACTCTACAGAGAAGATCAATTGGCCTACATTGTCAATGATGAGGTAGACCCCACCAATCATCCTATCTTTTCCCTGGACACTGATTTAGGATCCATATTATTGCATCTCACCAATACTTCTGAGGCCCCTCTTCAAATCAGAAAGAAACCAATTCCCCCCCATGAAGTTTCTCCCTCAATCACTTCTATTTGGAAAATGTTCTTTGATGGAGCTTCTTCTAAAGATGGTGCTGGTGTTGGAATAGTTTTTGTTTCCCCTACTTAGGAAACCATATCTCTGTCATACAAATTAGAGTTTGAATCTACCACCAATGTGGCAGAGTATGAATCTCTTACTTTGGGTTTGAGGTTTGCAAAGGACATGGGAATCAAGGAAATATCTGTCTTTGGGGATGCCGAGCTAGTTGTAAGACAAATAAAAAATCTTTACCAAGCTAAGCATCCAAGGCTCATATCTTATAGGAATGAAGTATGGGATTTAATAGATAGGTTTTTCCTGTCTTTCAACATTTCATTCATCCCCAGAGAGGAGAATACAGTCCCTGATTCTTTGGTTATTTCAGCAAGCAATTTCAAAATTCTTCTACCACCCAGGCTTAGGTATGATACAGAAGTGAAATACAGGCCCTCCATACTTACCAATGTCAAGCATTGGAAGGTTTTTGAGGATGATCTTGAAATCAAAAGATTCCTGGAGACTGTTGAGGATTTTTCAGCATTGCACATTGATCAATACCCTGCATCTGAAGCCAATCCTTATGCTGGTGATTTTTTGAACAAGATTTAATATCATCACATTGTTCAATTACCTAGAAATCACAACCCAAAGGGACTAGTTCCTTCGTAAAGGATATTTGACGAAAATGATGTGGCAGTAAAGGGTAAAATCCCAAATGATAATGATGATGCAACTGAGTGCAACATTGGCACAGAGAAGGAGCCTAAGTTTATCAAATTGTCAATCACATTGACAAGAGAGAAGAGGGCAGAGTATGCTAAGTTGTTAAGGAAATTTGATGATGTATTTGCATGGACACATGAATACCTCAAGACATATGACACAACTTTCATTGAGCATAAGATCCCACTGAAAGAAGAGGCTAAGCCATTTAGGTAGAAGCTAAGACAGATTAATCATATGTTGTTGCTTGTCATAGAGAGAGAAGTAAATAATCTATTGGATGACCAAATCATTGTCCCTTTGATATATTCTGAATGGGTTGTCAATCTTGTCCCAGTGAGAAATAAAAGTGGATAAATCAAACTTTGTGTTGATTTCAGAAATCTAAATAGGAGCTCAAAGAAGGAAAATTACCCTTTACCAAATATGGAACACATATTGCAGAGGATGACAGGTGCATCCAAGATTTTCATTATTGATGGCTTTTGTGGCTATAATATGATTTCTGTCCTACCTGAAGATAGGGAGAAGACAACCTTCACCACTCCTTGGGGAACTTTCATGTATGCAAAAATGCCTTTTGGATTGACGAACACAAGAGAAACATTTCATCGAACCATGGACATAGCTTTCATTGGGGAGAAGGATAAATTCATAGTCATCTACCTAGATGACATCACATTTTTCTCTAGATCTGATAAAGAACATTGTTGTCATCTCAGGAAGTTTTTTTAAAATGCAGAAACTTTGGTCTGTCCATGAACCCTAAAAAATATTTGTTTTCCATGAAGGAGGGAAAGTTGTTGGGACACATAGTGTCAGCCGAGGGAGTCAAGATTGATCCTAGCAGGGTGGAGGCAATTAAGACCCTGTCACTTCCCAGGTCCAGGAAAGAAGTCTAGTCTTTCCTAAGAAAGATTAACTTTCTAAGGAGGTTTGTTTCAAATTTTGTTGAGTTGGTGAAGCCTATCACAACCATGCTTAGGAAGGGGAATGAAGTAAAATGGAGGGCTGAACCCAGGGAATCCTTTGAACAAATAAAAAAAGCATTGATTGAGGCACCTGTGCTTATCAGTACCGATTATTCCATGGACTTTCTGATTTTTTCATTTGCTTCTTTTTATACAGTGGTTGTTGTCCTACTACAGAAGAATGACGCGGGTCTGGAGCATCCTATTTCCTTTTTCAGTAGAGCACTGAGGGATGATGAGATAAAGTATGACATTATGGAGAAGTTTTTGGACACACCTACCACACATAGAAGGGGGGGGGGGGTGAATGAGTGTGGGGATGTTTTTCCCAAAACTTCCCTCTTACACAAAAACTCCTTAGTTAACATTCAACATTTTCTCATTACTAATTGTTTTCATTTATAATCATTTATATGTGAATACATATCAGCAACATATCATCATCAAATCATTTCCACAAGGAACACAAAGAACACAAGATGTATGTACAATTTTTCTTTTTATTATGGACTTCAATTTGGGGGTTTTTCAGCAACAACTGAATAGAGTACAACTCTACAAAAGCACTATCTCTATATGCAAGACTCGGATTGAATTCTCAGCACCAACTGAGATGAGGCAAAAAAAATCAACATATATCAATCTGTCAACATAAAAAAGTGCATCAACCATGCACCAACCTGTAATCAACCTGTACCATAAACAAGTGCATCCAACCATGTACCAAGTATATACAAATCATGTTTCAAGTAATCATCAACAATGACTCATCAATATGTACCAACATCATCAATTATACACCTCATGTATGTTCCAACTCATCAACTGCTTGTCTCAACCATGACTAGTTTTGGATTAGTCAACAACCCCAACTTGAAATAATAATAAATTTTTACCTATAATGAATAAAGATATGAAACTGATACACAATTTTATTCGGTGTTTTTTATGCAATTCCTCTAGGTGGCACTACTTAGAATCTCTCAAAAAAGGTGTTATAGAAAAAATGGCAGAACTTGTTGAATTCTGGCTTATTCTAGAGAGAAACCTTGTAGAGTCTGTCCCACAAAAAATATTCATTGAATTGATCTAAAACTATTACAAAACATACTACATCCTATACCCTAACCAACACATTTGGTCTCACTTAATTTGGATCTGTTATGAAGAAGTTATGACATTTTTACCTGAAACACTTGTTTTTGACTAGTTTAAGGACTAGCCACAAACCCTATTTTCCATGGAGTGTAACTCCCAAAATACAACGTCCCACAAGCTGAATTGTTTACCACAGATACTTGGGTATGTTTTCTGAATGACATAGAAATTTCAGGGTCTGAATCATTATAGAAGAATAGTTATAGCAAAAATGGTGAGATGACCTGTAAATAACATACCTTAGAAAGCATTATCAAAAGAATTTATCCTCCCTTGAATTCCGGCCCTCTTTTCTTCACCTTCCTTCTGAAATTAGGCTTAGATATCCTTGGTTACCTCAGTCACCTATATATCTTCAATATGCTCAAGTGTTTCACACCAAAAATGATCAAGAAGCTCTCCATCAATACTCCAAAAGATATTCTCACAAGAAGCTCTCCATTGATCCACAAAAAGGATGATCTACAAGAGACCATCACTATCTTATTTATAATTTCATCCTCTAGGTCACTTAACCCATTTTTAGGTCACTTAACCCATTTCTAGTTCACTTAACTTATTTTCCTTATTTTAGGGTTAAACACTTTCCATAAATGGAAAGTTCTCCAATACTTTATCATTTAAATATTCATTCTTGATTTTGTCACCTTACTTTATCATTTCTTGATTTTGTCACTTCTCTTGATTATTTAAATAATCCACCTTGACTTTGTCACCTTAATTTCTCATTTAAATAATGGTTTCTTCTTTTAGGTCACTTAACCCTTTTCTAGGTCACTCAACCTATTTTCCTTATTTTTAGGGTTAACCACTTTCCATAAATGTTCTTTTTTGATTTTGTCACCTTACTTTATCAATTATTGATTTTGTCACTTCTCTTTATTATTTAAATAATCCACCTTGGCTTTGCCACTTTACTTTATCATTTAAATAATGATTTATTCTTTTAGGTCACTTTGACTTCTTTGACCTTGGGGGCTTCAAGCTTTCATGTGGGGGTCCTTCATCTTCGTAAGGCCATAAATCTAAAACCATGAGGAGTTATGTGACATTCGACATACCACTGGAAATGGAATGACAAGCACTATCCATCTAGGATAGTTTCACCAACAATTTCCTTGATCTTCATCTCGTTATTCAACATACAAGCATGGGTCCTCCAACCATTCTTCTAGGATAACTCAATCCACAAAGCGTCTTCCCGTGAGGGATTTCACCATAAGGGGACCACTTTGGAGTTCATCCATTTTTGCACCTTATCAACCATGATAAGAAAATAATGAGAGAATGGGTCCTCCAACCATTCTTCTAGGATAACTCAATCCACAAAGCATCTTCCCGTGAGGGCTTTCACCATAAGGGGGCCACTTTGGAGTTCACCCATTTGTGCACCTTATCAATCATTATAAGACAATAATGATTCATCTATACATTTTTCCAACAATGCATCATATACCAATGAAAACACAATGATCCATCTTCATCATGTATCAATGACAACTCATTGATCCATCTTCATCATATCAATGACAACTCATTGATCCATCTTCATCTATGCATTCTCATCAAGGAAAATACATATTATATTACATCAATCATCAATCAATCAATCCTTTGACATCAATAAATCAATTGAAATCCATCAATCAAACTATTGACATCAATGACAACATGATCCAAGAATCTCCCCCTTTGGCATTGATGGCAATACCAACATTGATGTCAACACCAATTACCAATTATTGATGTCAACATGTAGATAAGGCGTGCTCTACATCAATATCCAATGTGACTATCGCTGCCCATCAATAAACATCAATCACATCAATGTGATTAACTCTCCCCCTTTGAAATCAATGGCAAAGGGCCATTCTCATCTTGGGGCTGCTCCCCTTGCTTGAACTCTCCTTGGGGTTTCTCCCCCTGTCTGAATTCCTTTGATCTTCCTATGGATAATCTCTTCCCTTTTAAAAAATGGATATCACTCTAAAGTAATGCTGAAGATACATCGAATATACTCCCCCCGTGACCATTGCTCCCCCTGAAATTATGCTCCTGTGCTCTTTCTTCAAGTATATGGCTCTTTTCTAGGTATGCATCTGATAAATATCTCCTCCTAGAATCATGGGAAGAATAATGAATCCCCCTATGGGTTTGTCTCCCCTATCTTTTCTGCAAGATGAACATTTTGCTACCATATAACGATCCTTGGACCTATTCATGCATCAAACTCATGCCATACCAAGCATCATGAAAAACAATATATGTCAACAATGAAATAAAGAATCATAAGAAAAATATCAACCAAGTACATCCTGTACAAAATGTGTGCTCATCATGCACAACACCTATGTACATCAACATCATGCAATGTGCCAAAAGATACCATCCATAAAACATATCAATCATATGCCTTTATCAACATGCCAACATGTGAATCTACCAATATGCCAACCATGTGAATCCACCAATATTCCAACCATGTGCATCTACCAACATGACAAACAATGTATCATATCACTCATGATATGTCTCCATCATGAACCAAGTGCCACAATCAGGTATCTCAAACAAATGCCAATTGTTGTGCTAATCAAGTAGTACCAATGGTGTAGTAT
>ML807049.1:56446-90791 GCA_009831015.1 Picea engelmannii | reverse complement strand
CCCCCCCCCCCCCCCCCCCCCGGCCAAACACAGGAATGGTGGCATATGAAAGATCCATATGAAAAGTCCCCCCTAGCCTTTTGATCCAATATCTTGCCAAAAGCATCCCAAACTTAGGGGGGGCATCAACCACCATAATATCCATGACCACACTTTTCATTGGAAATTAGAACAAGGAAACAACCAGGTCTTTAATAACCCCAAGACACTTCACCTTCCTAGAATAAAACAAGTATATGTCATGGTAGGTTTTGTAACCTCCAACCCAAGATCATCCATGACAGTCTTAGGCATGAGATTATGAGATTCCCTAAATCCATCAAACAACTGTGCAAAACTTTATAATGAATGTTAAATGATGTATAGAAAGGAGGGGATGAGTCATCTCTATCCTTTACTAAAGGTCCCAGTATGACAACTGGTTTTTCATCTTGAAGGTTGATTGAATCTGTGGAATTAGAGGAAGGTTTAGGATGCAACATTTTGGAAAGGTACCTTTTGAGCTCTTCATTCTTAATTAGCTCCAAAAAAGGCACAGGGATTTTAATTTTTTGAATCTCATTCCCAAATCTAAAAGAGGAGGTAGGCTTCATAATATCCTTGACTTATGGGGTAGGGATATTAACCACTGCCTGGGGGTTTTGTGCCTCTTTTTTTTTGTTGCTAGCTGCCACACTCTTAGCAGGATTCTCTTCTCTAGTAGGTTGATCAGAAATGTCAAGCTTCACCTCTTTCTTCTTTGACCTTAGGTTGTATATATTTGTATTGCCATTGTTCCTTTCTCCTTTGCTTAATCCATTTATTTGGATATCCATGAGAGACTCTCCATATGTATATTGGGTTAAATGAGGAGATAAAGAGGTGTCACCAAGATAGTGGATTTCAGGATCAACTTCTTCCTCCTCTCCTTCTTCATCAGTAACAAGGTTATTTTGGAGAGGGTCTTGGATTTTTTGAACATCCCTATCCCTATTTCTTTGATCACTTTGGATGATCTGAGGGGCATTATTGGGTCTTCTGAAAGTACCCCTATTATCAACATTTTGGGTGTTCCTATAGCTTTGTTTTCCTTCAAGCTTCAATTTCTCCATTTATGCAAAAAGTGATTTTACCAGTTTTTTCAAGTCATCCACTTGAGGGTAGGCAACAATGGAATCATAGGTTGAAGCTTCAGCCCTAACTTTTCTTCTGTCTCTATCATCTTTACTCCTAAGTTTTTCAGCTTCCAATATATTAGACTCTACTTCAAGGGTTGCATCTTGCATATGAGCTAAAGACATAGCCCTTCTTTCTCTCAAAATGAGGCAAAATTCAGGGTCAAAAGCGTTGGCATAAGTAATCTTGGCAGAGGTTTTTGTAGGCTTTATTTCAGTGGGAATCTTATTGTACATTTTATTAAATATTTTGGAGAAGTCTGAAACAGATTCCCCCTCTTTCCTCTTAAGTGACCCAAATTTTGTGATATAATAAAGAAAAATATTTTTTATCCCCCCAATGTCTCAAGAATGAATCATTCAGAACTTCAATGCCAACAATAGATCTAGGATTCAAATCCCTAAAACATTTTCTAGCCTCACCATCAAGGCTCTATACAAAAACTCTCATCCACACATCTTCATTTTCAATGTTAAGATTATCTGCATAACTATAAAAATATGAAAGGTGTTTTTCTGCAGTTACGTCTTCCCCCCTTGTGAACTTGGGCATGTATTTAAGGTAGTCTCCAACTGGGAAGGAATTCATAGGTTGAGGTAAAATGAGGAGGGCATATTTAGAAGCCACTATGGAATCCATCCTATTTCTAGGAAGTTTAGCACCTACCATTGGGATGTGAATTGTAGGAGAACAAGGGGGAGATGGAGCTTGGACAGGTACAACTACAGTTGTGGTTTTAGGAGTGAGGGGAAGAAGTTGAGTGTTGGAGGGGGGTGGTATAGGGTTGAAAGGAAAATAAGTTTCCCCCTCTTTAGTTACAACAACTTTGATAGGAGGAGGAGTAGAAAAACCCAAAGTAGGAAAATATTCTAAGCTCCTGGGTCTAAACCACTTTACAATATCAGGGGAAACAGGGGTTTCAAAACTTTCTCCTTCCAAATGAAGACTAAAAAGGGGGAGTTCATCAGGAAATATTTCAAAACATAAAATTCTAGGAACTCCAATAGATGGTATAAAAGGAGAATTGGATACATCTACTAGAGTTTTAAAAGAAGAATAATGTAAATTACCAGAATCACCTGGTACAACAACTGAACGTCCTTCTTGAGAATTATTTCCTTTATTGATAATATTCTCTAGGTCAGCTTCAGGTGTTTTCAGAGGTAGCTATGGAGTAGATTCTAGACCTCATGTGTCTGCCTTTGGGAGCCACAACTGAAACAGTGGAGTTGCCAAGTGCAAGCTGTAATATTCAAGGTACTGATTTCTGATGCACCTTCAGAATCATAAATTCTTTGTTGTTCAATCCCAGGGAAATATCTTCAATTCATTCCCCTACAATGACACCAAGAATGTTAGCACTAAGAGTCACCCTCATATTGCGGGAGGATAAACCTAGTACCCATCAAAATGTTTGCGGAGGTAGGTTTATGAGTGGAGGTCAAAGGGACAAAGCTTAGCATAAGAATATTTAACACAGAAAAATGGTCTGACAATGCATAAGCAAATGACGTTCTCATTAACCTCAGTCATTGGTTTAAGTTTAAAGGTGATACGGGGGAAGACTTAGTGAGGAAAGTGGACAAGTCTTCCATGAGCATCCGACCTTCAAGCAGCTTGGTGCAGAAAAACTCAGGCACAAGAGCACTCTTGAACTTAATTTTAATATATTGAAATATATCACAACAACATTATAATAAAACCTCCATTTCAATACAAATACAACATCTCGTCTAGATCATCCATGCACGAGCATTTCATCATAAGAGGAAACATGGTAGTGAAAGAAAATACTGAAATAGATCATATCAACATTATAATCAAACCTCCATTACAACACAGCTAGAACATCTCATTTGGATCATCCATGCATGAGTGTTTCAACACAAGAAGAAACAAGATGATTCGAGGGTGAAATCATGAAGATGGGTAACACTTTTGCTTGTTTTATGAGAAAAAAATTGTATTTTCACAAGTTCTTCAACTTCCGTCATACAAAAGTATTTTTTGTATTTAGAATTTCACTTTACAGTAAAAAAAAAAAACATGTGAAGAATTTTGTTAGCTTTCCAATGACTAATTTTCAAATATTTATTATCAAGATTTGATATATCAATTTGACAATTGTTTAACAATATGTTCCTTAAACATGAAAGGAATGATAATGAGTTATGTTTTCCCACAACAATGTATCTATAATTAAAATTATGTTTTTAAGAAACGAAATATACTGCAACAATCTACAGATACTCTATTTTATTATGACTATAATTTTGAATCTAACGGATGAATATTATAATTTCTAGAATTTTTTTAAGTTGACCAAGCTGAAAACTTTGCAGATTTTAAACACATGTTTTTCTACACCTTGTATCTATCTTAATTTTTACTTAAAAGTAAAATCTAAATATACCCTTTTGAAAAGAACAATTTAAGGATTATGAATATAATTTTTTTTGAATTTTTCACTGTATATTATTAGAGATACCGATATTTCATTTCACCGAATCATAATGTGTGCTGAAAATATTATGCAGTGATTTTTTTTAAAAATTAAATAAAATTGTATAAAAATAATGAAAATGAAAACAAATTATAGAAATTGAAAGTAGATTCAATTTTGGAAATGTTGGTGTCATTTTC
Organism: Picea engelmannii; assembly: GCA_009831015.1. Lineage (NCBI taxonomy): Eukaryota > Viridiplantae > Streptophyta > Pinopsida > Pinales > Pinaceae > Picea > Picea engelmannii. Next base: position 86,993 of record ML807049.1, on the reverse strand, counting down.
GAAACCAAATTCTCAGTGTTTGGAGGATTCTACAACCTCCGAAGTTCAGGTAAGCTTGGGGCAATTCTCTGGTTTTTGTTTTCAGTCCCAATTTCATGTTTTCGGCCGAAACAACATTATTTCGGCTGAAAGACTAAAATCTAACGGAAATCGTCAAAACTGAATGGTTTCCAAGGGTTTTGGCTGAAAATACCTTCTTTCGTCCGAAAGCGTGTTGAGAGAATTCTGTCGGTTGGAAAAAATGAAAAGACATGTCGTATCGTTTCATTTCGTGCCAAATCATATAAATACACTTTCGGTCAAACACATTTGTTATTGATTGCACTTGTATTCTTTTCTTTCTTTATTTCTTCCCTCTGTTCCATAGGCTTAATCAGAGGATCGATATCAATACATGATGGTTTTCTAGAGCACCTAAACAAAGTTTTGAATCATCTTTTTTGTTTTTGTTGAATAAGCTAATTGATGTTTGTTCAAGTTTTTATTGGAAAAACAATTTATATGTTGAAAGATAAATGTTGAGCATTTTTTCAAGGTGAAGTCTTTGTTGAACATATCTTTTACAGATAACTATAAAATTCACGGGAAATAAAAGTTTGCGCAAGAGAAAATTTGACCACACTCGAGATGATACTTGCCAAAACGAACAAAGGAAAGAGCATTATTGGAGAAAGAAACGAGAACGTGCAAATATTGAAGAAATAAATGATGATAATGTCAATAGATATTTTCAACAAGAAGAATTTCAACTAGGTATGCATGCACATATGATGATCGAGAAAATGACATACATTGGGACTGTATTCAGAAAGTACAGAATTGAAAGTATAGAATTCAAATTTAAAATATTGTAAATAATATAATTGATTGTAATTACATTTTGATGTTTTTCAAAAAACATAAATAGATTTGTCTCATAATGTCGAAGAAGACATTGAAACCAAAATTGAAGCAAAAGGTGTTGAAACTAAAATTGATGCAGAAGATGTTGAAATCAAAATTGAAGCAGAAGGCGTTGAAACTAAAATTGAAGCAGAAGATGTTGAAACTGAAATTGAAGCAGAAGACAAATCACCTATAGGTATGTACATAAATTTAGATAATACAAGATGAACACTCAAGTATATATAGTTTAGTGAATTTGTGCTTGGGTTATGTTTTTTAATATAAACTATAAATTGAAATATGCAAGAGAATCTATCAACATTGATGATGGAATATTAGAAAATGTCGATACTGACAAATTTGGGAAGAAAAAATATAACCATTATATAAGATATCGAACTAAGAATATGTATAATACTTTTTTCAAAGATGAATCAGTGATAGTACAAGCTCAACTTTTACTCTGTCTAATGAAGTCAAGAAAGTTAAAATAAGATACATCATTATTGGGTATTCAAAAGTCGACAAAGGATACAAAGGTGAAACAAAATGTCTTTAACAATATAACTAGTGTATTAAAAGCTTTTGGAAAATCTCAAAAATAAGATTTTCGTGTTGCATGTAGAGTGATACAAAAAGAAGTTGTTTCATCTAGAAATATAAAATATCGTTTGACAAGACACATGGAAAAAACGATGGGAACGTCAAGAAAAACATTGCACAAACATAGAAAATTTCGATTTCAAATATATGCAAATGATGAAATTGCTTGTTGGACAGTGATTTTTAGACAACCCTACAAAGATAGACTTGCAGAAAATGTTAAAGAATTGGCCCATAATTGTTGGTTGAAATAATCTCATGTTTCACCACATACAAGGGATGTGTGGCGACGAAGAATAACACAAAAAAATATGAAGAACATCCAAAACATATATTTCCAATGACACAAATAGAATTGTTCAATAAGTTCAAAGAAGAGCACAAAGAAGTTAAAATTTTCATCAATACATTTGTGCAACAAAAACCATGGTTTGTTAGACCCATCACTATTCGTGACACTTGTTGTTGTTGTTATCATGTGGAATTTGAGTTGTATTATGACACTTTTTTTTATTTTGGTAAAACTTTATGGCTAGGTTCACCTCCTCCTTCCATATTCCGTGGTTTTATATCTGAAATTCTATGTGAAAGAGAAGATGACGATGTATTTTACAAAAAACAATGTGTTGGTGGAAATAAATGTGATCGTTCTAGAAATCTAAGTTTGTTTCATTCAAAGTATCATATTGATATGAATGATCAATCATTTTCTAATATAAGAGTCAATTGGAAGAGATATGAATATATCAACATCACGGCTCCACATTCTTCAAATGTTATTTCCAAAAGGATTGATTTGAAGGTAGATAAAATCTGTGTGATAGATTTTTTGAAGAAGTTTGAGGAAGGAATTTATAAATACACCAAGCATTCACATAGAGATCGATGGCAAGATCTACAATTCAAACAATCTCATGAAGTGTTTCCACCAGGGACAATTTTGTCTGTAGTTGATTTTGTAGAGAATTATACATTCGCTGCACAAAAATAAATACAGAGTGAATATTATCATTATGATCAAGTCATGATATTTGTCCACGTTCTATATAAACATGCTCAACGGAGTCTTGATAACATAGAAAGCATCAACAACAATCAACATGTTATTAAAGAATATCACTTTTATATAAGTGATGATCGAGCACACGACACACATTATGTACAACATTGTTTTGATAAATTTTTTGACTCATTGAAAGAACGTGAAATCAGATTCGATCAACATTGGATATGGTCATATGGGTGTGCAGTTCAGTTCAAATCTTTACGATCATTCTATTGGTTATGTCGTCTTCATAAAAAATTAAACATTACACATTATTGAAATGGTTTTTAGATTGGTCATGGAAAAGGAAAGCACGACGGTGCAGGGGCATGTATAAAACGAGCACTTCGAAGGTATCAGATGAACCCTCATGTCAATCGATTTGAATCTGATGAACAAGTTGTTTAATGGTGCAAAATGGCCCTAAGACATGAATATAATCCGTCAAGGGATGTGAGCATGTGTTTCTATATATAAATGTTGCACATGTACACATGATATTTTTATTTGAACGTGTTCAAATTTATATTCAAACTTCAATCATTTTCTTAAGAGATTTCAAGTTAACAAGTTTTTGTCTTGTGCAGGTGTTTTTGGTATGTTGGAATCTAAGATGTAAATAGATCAATCTCATATGACACCAGTACAATACCTAGGACACGAAAAATAAATCCAATTAAAACAAAACATTTTCAAAATGTGTTTGCATTTGATAGAAGAAATGAGTCTTGTTTTTTTTCAGTTTGCATTGAGGACACCAGATCCATAGATATTTGTGAAAACGAAAATGCAGGATATGTTAAAGCTTGGAGACATACTAAACTTAATGTAAAAGGGAAAATTCTACTGGCAAGCTCAGAGGAGATGGAATCAAATGAAACTATAGTGTCAATTGATGGCGATAGAGTTTTTGATCTTGTTAGAGAAGGTAATTTTTATGTTTAAATTTTTTCAAATAACTTGTAGATGTACTTGTGTAATAATCTAGCACGAACTATTTGTTGTCCAATATATCCAATTATTTGCAGGATATTTTTTTTCCATGGTTGCACCTATAGACAACACTGAAAACATGAAATATTATTTGATGTGATGCACAGAACAAAAGATGAGGCTAATAGAAGATTTTGATGATAATGGTTTTATATATGAAAGAGGATCCATTATATTGAAAGGATATTTTTTTCAAGAAACCCATCAAACCGATACTCATGGTCACTTTCAAGACTATCCGTCAGATGTCACAAGTTGTCAATATAGTCATGTGGTATGTGCAACACGTACAAAGTTAATAGAAGTTCAATAAAAATAAATAAATTAGAAAATGGAAAATGTCCAAAGTCGATCATGAACGAATAATTGAAGATGGAATATCATTACGATGTTTTTAAACAAGTGGCACATGAACATTCCAGATTTTTTTTATTTTTGATTGAAAGTACATTCCAAAATTTGATGACTTGTTTTGACTATTTTCAACCATATTTCCAAATAGGATATTTATAAAAAGGGTATGTATAAAAAACTCTAGATCATTCTTAAAAGACACAGATGAAATATGGGTCAACCATATTTTATCTGTGTTTTTCAACCATTACACCAATCAAAATTATTTTATAAGCATTACACCAATCAAAATTGAGTTGTATACCTCTTGTATTGTGAGCATTTTATTTTAAACTAAAAAATTGTTAAACACCATTTCCATTGAACACTTACTTTTTTCAATAGTATTTTTTTCCATTTTATTTTAATAATAAATTGCATTAATTTAAAAAAAAAAGTTATTTACATATTTTATATTTTCTATTGTAATAATATCTTGTTTCAAATTTTAACTCATTCCGATTTTTATTTTATTTAATGAGCATTATATAAATTAAATTTGAATTGAATGTATTTCTTTTATTTTGAATAGTTTTTTTAATTATTGTTCTAAAAAATAAAGAAAAGTTAAAAACATCTCTTTCATTTTGAGATTTTATTTTATTAAGGGTATATGAACTTTGAGGTGAATATCTCTTTTAGCTTCAACATCTTTTTAATGACTACATGATAAAATTAAAGAAGAGTTGATCATATCTTCCATTTTAAGGTTTTATTTTATTGTCACATCATTTTGAGCATTTTATTTTATCATTATCACCCAAACTAAAAAAGAGTTGAATATCTCTTCTATCTCAAGATTTTATTGTATAAACATTACCTATAATTAATTTGGATATCTTTTCTATCTTGAGAATTTTATTTTTATTTCTATTGCACCAATCAAAGAAGAGTTGAACATCTCTTCTATCCTAGATTTGAGAGCATTGACTTCTTTAAGTGGTAATTTTTTTTTTTTCATTTTTTAAATTAATATTCTAACAACTAAAAACAATGTAAACATCTCTTCTACTTGTTGTAATAACACTTTACTAATAATATCATATATATACAAATATCTCCATTCTAATTATTAAGTTGATTTACATTTAAAATTTGAAATTATTTAGAATCTCCATTTTAATAATTAAGTTGATTTGCATGTAAACTTATTTAGAAGTGTTAATGATTAGAATTAAATTGTAATTAATAGATAGATCTTCTCTAACAAAGTTAAGGAAATTAATACAACCTTGCCTAAAGTCAAGTGAATTAAATTGTAATTAATAGATCTCTTCTCTAACAAAGTTAAGGAAATTAATACAACATTGCATAAAGTCAAGTGAAGACCCTTACAAAAATGTGGGTTTATGTGAATAGTACTAAATCGTAGCCTGCAAATCGTTTTCCTAATGTAATTCCCTTTCAGATATGTTATCTGAGTTGTACAAGGGGTATGTGTTGTTTCTTGGCATGTCTAAAACACAATGTTTGAATGCATACCTCCTCCTTTGAATTCCACGTTGGTTACCTTCTTCCAAAATCAAACACAAGTTTTCTGAAAGGAAATTGGTAGATCATGCAAATTTCTTCCTTTTAGTGCAGTTCAGACCAGCATAGGATTTGCATGGTTTAAAGTGTTTTCTACTACCATATATTCTCAAATAAGTTTTGCATGGTTTAACATGTTGTCTACTATCATAAATTCTTAAATAGATATGCAATGATACAATCTTGTTTGTTTGGCAGTTCACTTTTTTCTTGTCCATCTATTGAGTTTGCATACTCTTAAATATATAAACAACAACACATTCTTGTATTATTGACTTTACATATTCTTAAATAGATAAATAAAAACACATTTTTGTATTATTTCAATGATATGTCAATAGAATCATATTTTTGACAGTTCACAGTGAACATAAAATGAAACATTTAAATTAATACATAGCATAAAAGTATTTAAGAATTTGATGTTTAATTTAATGCATTGTAAAAATCAGAATATACAAAACATTAGTTCATTATTAGTTAACTTTGTCACTCTTTTCTCAACTTTGAGAAATCAAATATGAGACAATAAATTGCTATTTTGAATTCCAAAATTATGAAATATATATATAATCAACATTGTAAATACATAAGTTCCACATCCATTTTAGGATAATAAAATGGACTAAGACATTTAACTCCAAAATTCTGGACTCTAAACCATCGCTTTAAGATAGATTACTTCATACCTGCAATTCAAACCTGCAAAAAAAACAGAATTCAAAAATAAAAAATTTACAATTCAAACATGCAAAATAATAGATAATTCAAAAATTGTGATTAAAACAAAATTGACATACATACCAAAAGAGTTAAGTCTCATCCTCCAACATACTCTTTCCCAGAAAATATATTGTAAACATATTTTCCACCAAATATAATTTAGACATCTATAACAATAAAAAAACAATAATACAAAAACAAATAACACATATTAGCATATATACTATAACTAAATATTAAATAAACAATAAGAAATAATAACATACCCAACCACAGTTAAAAAGATTTAATATAGTTACTCTCCAATTAAGAGAACATGATTTAAACAATTTGTAAATCTTATCTAAAATCTTAAAAAACTTTAAAGAGAAAAATTATGTTTTTGGTAAAAAAAAAATTGAGTTAGAGTTAGATAATAATCTGAAAATAAATATAGAACTATGTATGAAGAAAGTTCACAAATCTCCATATTAAGTCATTTTTCCAATGAAATACTTATCTCTTTGTGGATAAAGTCCCAGATCCTTCAGGTGAAATTCTCCTTGTGGATAAGGTCCCAAATCCTTCAGGTGAAATTCTCATCCCAGGTGATGTTATTGTGTTCTTGGTAAAAAAAAATCCGAGTTAGAGTTAGATAATAATCTGAAAATAAATATAGAACTGTATATGAAGAAAATTCACAAATCTCCATATTAAGTCATTATTCCAATGAAATACTTATCTCCTTGTGGATAAAGTCTTGAATCCTTCAGGTGAAATTCTCCTTGTGGGTAAGGTCCCAAATCCTTCAGAAATTCTCATCCCAGGTGATATTATTTGATCATATTTACACATCAATAAAATACTAATCTCCTCAGTAGTAAAATACTTCTCTCTTCTTCTGCAGTGGTCATATAATCGAATTCCACAATGCCCTTTCAAACTAAAGGACTCATAAATCTCCATATTAAGTCATTCTTCCAAAAAACTATTTATTATCTAAAAAAGTTCACAAATTTCCATTTTAAAAACCATTCTTCCGGAAAATACTTATCTCCTCTTTCTGCGGTGGAATAGATGTTCTCATATAATCTTGCATGTACATGAAGAAAACACAAATCTTCACATGTATATTAAGTCATTCTTCAAAAACCATTTAAATGTGATGTATTCATATTAGATATAATGAAATTCTCTTTGAAATTATGTGTGAGCTAGCTCACATATACAATATGTATGAGCTAGCTCACATATACAATATGTGTGAGTTTATTTGTAAATCTAATTGAATGTTGGTTTTTGTGATTAGTAACCAATTTAGTTAAGAGTTTGACAATACCCTCGCAAGAAGGAATTCACTTCGTTGTATATAGAAAACACAAATGTTGGTTTTTGTGATTAGTAACCAATTTAGTTAAGAGTTTGACAATACCCTGGAAAGAAGGAATTCACTTCATTGTATGTAGAAAACACAAATTTGTCCATACTATGTCATTCTTGGACAAGAAAGCAAGGAATGCAATCGAGGAAAATTTAGAAACTTGAACTCTTTTTTGATGTGGGATAGAGTCTGTTATCAAATATTCAAATGTTCAAGTTCAAAATTAGGTCTTCATCATGATCTAACCTTAAATAAGTTTGAATGTACACCATTTAATACAACGATAAACTTATCTACGGGTTCTATATATTTCAAAATAATTGATCAAAGCGTTGAATAGGAAAGACTAAACTAAAAATTTGAGTAAACAAAAATTTGATAAAAGTAAAAAACATACATTTATGAATCATCTTGAATGGACACATCCTTCCCAAATATGGGTGCTTCCTCTGCTTCCTCCCCAATCTCAATGTCCCTCCCAAGAACACTCTTAGGTACTCTCTTCTCCACATTAGCCTATATAACACAAATTTCAAATTTGAAAATTTGAAAAATTAAATTTAAATGATTATAACACATTAAATTTAAATGATTTTAAGACATTAAATAATGCATGTGAACTCTCACCCTCTTCAAACTCTCCCAGTGAGAATTGAGACAAGCCTGCCCAAGTAGTAGGAGATGGAATAGGGATCTGTAAACAATACAACTAAGAACTAAATCTAGGATTCAATGTGTTCACATTTATACAAAATTATAAATGTTGTTGATATCTTATTCAAAAGAGTGTAGATTGAACAACTATTAGAAAACACATACCTGATTCAACCCATCCAAATTTAAACTTGTGGAATCAAGTCCCCTACTTACTGGAGATTCATTTAACGTATCTCCAAACTGCAATTAATGGCAATAACAACTCGATTATTTCTATAGATACAATAATATCTACATCTAGAATTAGAAGTAAACTATCATAAAATACGTCAAACATTTCCTAACTAGAACACATACCAATATAGGGTTCGGGTCATCATTCTGAATGACCTTCTTCCAACCATCCTGGAAAAATTTTGCATACTTCAAAACATCTTCTGTTGACATGGTATCTAACTCTGTATCTGTTTTATAAACAAATGTGGCAAGAGAATTGTCTTCCACTCACTGACGGTTCATGCCAACATCAAAACCATAAAAAATCACTTCCAAAGTTTCTTTGATTGCAGTCCTGGTCTCTTTGCCAACCTATGATATAGCCTGCAACTCTGAATGTGAAGCAAATGCCCATGTTGGACAAGGTACTAAAGGCTGTGGAGGCCTCAGAAAAATCACACTTCGATATGCCCCTTTGCAATCATATGTACGTCATTTACTAGTCCCATAATATTTGGATGGTAGACTAGTATAATTAGGGTGCATGTGAAAGAAAAAATATGCAAAACAATTTCTTGCAAAATAGTGTGGAACCTCATCGTTTTACAACAAATTCCCATATGCCGCCAAAAATCTATTATACATATGTCCTGCAATGTCAGGGTGCTTAAAATATTGCACCTTCAACATCTTATGCTTTGGGCTCTCTTTGAAATTGAACGTCGAAATGAAGTCTTCTTTTGAAACTCTGTTTTTTATTGTTTTCCATTTATTAGAGCCCATCACCTCTGACTTTCCCCGCCTCATTAGATCGACAAAATTTTCAGTGGTTGGCCCCATCTTCTGATATGCGTCCATAAAGTTTTCCAATGAATGCAAAACAATTTGCAAGCTTTGTTTACTTTTCTGAGGGAGTTCCAAGACCACCAAATCATTTTACAACCTCCTTTTAACACCTGAGCATCGCTCAAGTGTCATTGTTTTAGTAATCACTTCCCAGGGAAGTTCATCACCAACATTCGAAGGATAGGTGGACGTAAGCGTGTAATATTTTGTTTCTTGAAAACGCGACCTCATAAATCCATCTTCACCCTCTACACTTGTTAGCACTAGGAGTCACCTTTAGATTGCATGAAAGGTAAGCCCAATACCCATCAAGGTTGTAAGTGAATGTAAGGGTGTTTAAAGGGTCAAATGGAAAAGGACTCAAGTGATAATGTTCTAACTCAGATAATAGGGCTATCATGCACCAAAAAATAAGGTCTTGGCTAATTTCAATCAGTAGTTTTGGAGTAAGTATGAATAGAGGGAAGACTTGAATGAGAGAAGTGTAGGGGCTACTGTAAACATTAGGTCCACAAAAGCCTAAGGAGCAAAGTTCCTTAACACAAGATCTTCTTGAACTGAGAAACTAAGGAAATTAAATAAACATCATGATAACATAATGATCAAACATCAATCATAACATCACCACAATCATTCATGTGAATCATTCAAAGCATTAACATTTAGCATCAGAAGCAAATAGGCTGAAAGAGAAGTTGATTTCTATTAGTCAAAAAGTCTTAAGTCCATTACATCACTAGATCATAGTTACTTCATCAAAATATTACAATATATGGGAGCCTTGCTCAACCATCCGAACCTACTAAAGAAAATAATCTATCTATTTTTAATAAAAGGGAGGCAAAATTTGGAGGTATGAGTTGGCCTCCTTCCCTTGAAAAACTCTAAACATTTATTTTATCTAACAACTTATCTAACCACCTATGCTATAAAACAAGAAAATGTTGGTGACTAATCCAACTGAATTTAAAACTAATTTGATTCTCTTTTGCTGCGTAGCTCCCTGTTTTCCATCTGTCTTTCAAATCATGTGGTTGTCTTCATGATGTCAGCTATTGTTTCTCCATCCTTCTTCATCATCAACTTATCCAAAAGTTGTTAGCTTGGTTCTCCTAGATCCCTAGTCTTTATTTGCAGCTTTCTTGGGTAGCAAATCTGGGTAGCGCACTATAAGGAGAAAAGGTAGCGCCTGTAGGTAGTGTCATTGTACTGCATATGTGTACAAACTCTTCTCTCTATGAAATATTAGGTATCGCCTGTAGGTAGCACCTGTAGGTAATTCCTGTAGGTAATGCCTCTGTGTTGCGCCTGTGTGCAAACCTTTAGTATTTACCCTCTGTGAAATATTCGGTAGCACCATTAGGTAGCGCCTGTGTGCCAATTAATTTCCCTCTATGAAATATTAGGTAGCGCCACTTACGCTGTGTCCATGTGCAGGTTTGGGTAGCATTACAAAAATGCAGCGGCTCCGATCCTTGAACATGTGTAGAATAATTTTTGGTTTTTCATGATGACAAAACCGTTTTAATCAAGAATCTTGGCTGCATAATAGGTAGCGCCTTCTACCAATGGGGAAGCTATCACTTAGCGAAAAATCAAAACTCAAATAGTTGAGTGCTTAGAAGCCTGTATATATATAAGAGATAATATTTGCATATTGGTTAACCTTCCCAAAAATATGCATCCTAAAAAATGGGGCTTACCCTTTACCAACTATTTTGTCATTTTGACACTTGACCTCGTACTCTTTCTGGTAGAAAGAGGATCTTCAATTAACACAACAGACTTCTTCTTCTTAGCATTGACAGGCTTCTTTGGTGTAGTTGTGCTCTCCTTAGCTACTGTTTTTTCATATTCAATGGAAACTTCAACCAACACCTGCAGGTTTCTTTGGGCTACCTCATCATGAAAGTGCTTCAGCTCAGCCTTTAGCTTTCTATTTTCAGACTAGAAGCCTATGTTTTTCCTGTAAAGATTCTTTAACTGTCTATGAAGAGGTTGGGCCTTTCTAGCTGCAAACCTTGCGAAGTCAAGGGTGTGACTGTAGCCTTCCATGAGCTCTTTCATCTGAGCCAAGTTGACCTTATCTTCTTCTTTAAGATGAGCTATTTCTTTTCTTGCATCTCTAAGCTACTTGATAAGTCTTTTGTAGGTCTGACTGTCAGGAGGAACAATGGAATGTACAGTCTCACTAGGATTTTTCTCAGACTCCTCTTCCTCTTGGATGGGAAGTGTCTTGTCAACCTCATTAGGTTCCTTGATGGATTTACTTTTATTCTTCTTTCTCAGTACAGGGGTTTCATATTTTATTTCAACAGGATTATCAATGCCTTTTTCATAGGTTTCATATTTACTCTCCAAAGGTATTTTAGTACCTTTATCCTTATCCTTCTATACAAGGGTTTCTTGTTTCCCTTCAGTAGGCTAAGAACTGCCTTTACCCTTCTTCCTCTGAGTAAGGGTTTCTGATTTTTCCTCCATAGGATTTTCAATGCTCTTACCCTTCTTCTTTTGAACATGGGTTTCTGGTAAAGGCTTCTCTTTGAAAATCTCCTTAGGCATTGATGACCTAGTGAAAGGCCTTTTACCCTTGATTTCGACTGCTAGAGGAGAAGAGGGAAAGAGAATCTTCTTCCCTTTCTTGGATGTAGCCTTGGTAGAAGAAGGCACCTCTTCTAACCCTAGTGGAGGAGGAGCTGAAAACTCTCTGTGTGGAGAAGGAAAAACTTCCTTCTCAGCCTCTATGACCTGCTTGTTGATCTATCGAACTTGAAAATGGGTTCTTCCCTTTCTCTTCCTAATGGTCCCTGATTTAGAAGTATTGGTGGGAGACAAAGGACTTGCCTTCTGTGATTGAGGAGTTGGTGCTAGATCTAACTTGAAATGAGAGGTAACCACAAAATGCTCCCATGAAATCTCTTTCTTACCCAATTCCTCAGAGATGAGAATTCTGATTAATCCAGAGTGGAAAAGGATAGAATCCACATCTTTAGATTTGGCCTATATCCTGTCTGACATCTTACCTATACTCCTCAACAAGTAATAAGGAACATTCATCTCAACCTTACCAGTAAAATGTAGCAACAACCTTATATCATACTGGTACAATGCGTTGAATCTCCCTTCACAAGTAAAATATCTCTATATGATCTTCAGTAATCTGTCAAATTGTTCAATCAATTGACTCCTTGGCATACTTTTGGACAATTCATTGGCTTGATATTCAGGTTTGAAAAGATATTTAGCATAGGCTGAACTCAAAGCCATGGCTTTGAACCACCTTTCACCTGTAATGGGGATCCCTGTTGCAGCTGAGATAGAGGCTTCAGTCACTTCAAACTCCAAATCCCCAACCTTAGTTTTCTTACCATCAAACTACAATGAAAACTGTCTTGCTACCTCTAGATGGCCTCTTTGCATATTCTGAAAAAAGGAGAGGCACCCTACTCTTTGAAAGGCCTCCCTTTCCATGGTTTCTATATCAAAAATATGCATCTCCATTGGTTCTATCCTAACCACCTTGCCACCTTTGTGTGTCTTCCTCGATTGAGGAGTCTCCATGGATCAGGATGAGGATTTTTGAAAGGATTAATGGATGGTAATGACCATGAAGGATTTGAATAGGGCTTCAAATAAATAAGGTTGACTCTTTTAGACAAACTGATGCTAGTAATCCAAGCTAGAATTTTTAGGAATTAAACCCCTAGGCTTGTACAGGTATTTTGGAGTGTAAACAGTGAGGAGGTAGTTTGAATTTGGCCTTCTTCAATTGAGTGAAAATGCCAAACCCCAAGGTGAAAGGAAGAAAGGAAAACAGAGTTGGTTTGAGCAATGCCTCTGGGTAGCGCAATGCATACATAGAGGATAGGCTATTTAGAGGCTTGTGACTTCAATGATTAAAACAAATAGCAGTGATCAGACCATAGATACAGGAAAATAAATTTATAGGTCCGAAGAGGAGAAAAACAATGTTACCATGCAAATATGGTTCCCTTACTATTTTGCAAGCTTATCAAAATGAAAACCCGAACACAGATTTCTTGTGAGAATTAATACGCAGAGGAGGTAACATGGGATACATGTGCAGTGGACACCTGTTGAGATCTTCAACGCAATCTTAGGATGAAATTTGAGAAAACCTCAGCCCTGGAATATTTCTCAGCATCATATTTGGTTGACATGCGATCGCCTGATCAAAACTTATGAATTTGCACAGCGCAACACTGCTGAGTCTTTCAGATTAGAAATTGTTACCAAAGCTCATAAATGAAAGATATTTGAAGTCATATTTAACTGACTTATGGCACTGAAAACAAAGGACATAATGAAGTCATATTTGAAGTCATATTTGAAGTCATATTTGAAGTCGAGGTGGAGGTATAATGAATGTGATAGGTGCTATGGAACTGTCTGATGAGTAGGCAGCACTTCCACTTAAAAACATGATAGGATAGGTAAACAAGGACAATGAGGCATGCCTATGAGATCATGAGTGATAAGGAAGGTGTGTCATGTCAGTTTAGTAATGGGGGGGATTGACCCAGGGACAAGTCATGAAGGGGACCCAAATAAAACATGAGCTAGAAATGGTTCAAGGATCAAAAATCAATTTGAGGATCAAATTAGAGCTAAGACTCAAAAACTTTAATCATCCAAGGGGTCCTACCAATAATAAATTTTAAAGGGATGAGACCTTAAAAAAAAAATTAAAATCGAAGGCTTAAAAAAGGACTGCAAACAAACTAAAAAGACCCAAGGAAATTTAGTGTGATAACATTGGCTCCACAGGGGATGGCATGCCCCCTACGGGCTGCCAAGAATGAGTAGATACAGTGCCTTATCCTAAGGCTATGTGGTTAGTTATTGAAACAAAAATAAAAAGAGAATGATATTTACAATGACAAGAAGAGCCGCTCAAGGCTCAAGAAAATTACTTTTTCATGAAATGCCCATTAACAGGGCCACCAAAAACCTCTTCATTCTCCATATTCTGTAACTTGAAAGTTATATTAGAGAATACCTTAGATATTTTGAAAGGACTGATCCATAAAGCTTCAAATTTACCATGCTTGCGTTTATCCTAATTCGATGCATCCCATTTGAGCACCAGATCATCCAATTGAAAGTCCTCTTTGTTCACCTTTTTTGTCGAAAGCCTACTTGATCTTCAGTTGATGGTCAACTTCTTTGTCTACAAGCTGCTCCTAGGTCTGCTGCACTTCAACTAGCTGTTGAATCCTTCTGATCATATGATCAAGTTCCCCTTGATAATCTTGGAAGAAGTTTTCCACAGGTAAGGAAAGATGAGAAGGAAAAAATGCCTCAACTCCATACACCAACTGGAAATGGGAAAGTCCCAAGGACCTTTTCACTGTCACTCTGTCAGCCCATAGAGAAAATTTGAGTCTCAAATCCCATGCCTTTTTGTTATCCTCTAATAGATTTTTAACGATCTTTATAATTCTTTTGTTCGAGGATTTTGCAATCTCGTTTCCCTGCGGATAGTAAGGGGTGGAATGAATCAAAGTGATCCCAAACTGTTCAGAGAACTGAATTAATGGTTCATCCTTGAATGATGCAACATTATCCATGACAATTCTGTCAGGACACCCAAACCTTTCTATGATGTCTTCCAGGAAACCAATGATCACTTTGTGTGAAGCATTCCTTGTGGGAAGAGATTCAATCCATTTAGTAAATTAATTTGTATCAGTCAATATCCATCTATGTTGAACAATGGAAGTGGGATAGATTTCCCCGATAAAATCTAGGCCCCACTGCTTGAAGGGTCCTAAGGCTGCCTCAGGCTTTAATGGAAAATACTTAATTTGTTGCTTCCTGGAGAACTTTTGACACTTATCACTGGCTCTGATCTTAGCATAAACATCAGTGAACAAATTGGGCTAGAAATATCCATCCCCGAGGATCTTGTGTTTTATGGTTCTCCAATAATGATGCCCCCCACATAAATTGTCATGAAAATGAAGCATAATATTTTGGGCTTCTTGAGGGTCTAGGCATCTCAAAAGCACACCTAATGGATCCTTCCAATACAAAATTTGATCAACAAGGTAGTACTTTATTGATTTGAGTTTTAAGTCCCCCACCTTATTCTTTTCCATACCACTTGGAGGCTGTAAATTTTGTAGAAAAAATATAATGTCCTTGTACCAACTGCAATTTTCCAATGTAGAAATGATTTGAGGACCTTTATCAGTTATCTTAGCCTACTGATTTTCTAAACATGAGTGAATTAAATTCATCCCCAATGCTGAGAAATTTGATTCAACCAAGAGCTTGGCTAAACCCTGGCCTTTAACCAATTTTTTGGGCCTAATATCCAAATCAAATTCAAGTAGTTTAGCAATCCACTTGCTTCTTTTTCCATCTATATCAGGCTGAATATGAATTTCTTTTACAACAACTGATGGGACATAAGTAATAAATCTTGAATGCATGACATAAAATCTGAAGGACTTAAGAGCTTTAACCAATGCATAGGCTTGTTTGTCCATAATGTCATACTTTAGTTCAGAATCTCTCAATGCCCTACTGAAAAAGGCAATGGGTTTCTCTAAGCCTTAAACATTCTTCTGCAATACGATTGTTTCTACTGTATCAAACGAGGCAAAAGAAAAAATAAGAAATTCCTTGGAGTAGTTAGGTCTAACAAGAATCGGGGCTTCTATCAAGGATTTCTTTATTTGATCAAAAGAATCAAGGGCCTCAGCATTCCGTTTGATTTCACTATCCTTCCTCAGCATGGCTGTGATATACTTAACTAACTCAGCAAAATTTGACACAAATCTTCTCAAAAAAAAGATTTTTCCCAGAAAAGATTGTACCTCTTTTTTAGATCTAGGAAGTGACAAAGTTTGTATAGCCTAAACCCTGCTAGAATCAATCCTTACCCCTTCAATTGAAATGATATGCCTCAATAATTTTCCTTCTTTCATGGCAAACAATTGACTTTTTTCGGATTCAAAGAGAGGCCAAATTTTTTTGCATTTTAAGAAAACCTTTCTTAAATGATCACAATGTTCCTTATCAGACTGAGAATACATAGTTATGTCATATAAATAGATAACAACAAACTTATCCTTTTCTCCAATAAATGCTATGTCCATAGTTCACTGAAAAGTTGCCCCTGCGTTCATCAAGCAAAAGGGCATCTTGGCATACATAAATGTCCCCCAAGGAGTGGTAAAGGTCGTCTTCTTCCTGTCTTCTGGCAAAACAGATACCTGATTGTATCTAGAAAATCCATCAACCATAGAAATCCTGGCTGCTCCTGTCACCTTCTATAATATGTGCTCCATCTTGGGTAAAGCATAATTATCCTTCTTTGAGCTTCTGTTCAAATTTCGGAAATCCACACAAAGTATGAATTTTCCATTATTTTTTCTTACTGGGACCAAATTGGCTACCCATTCAAAATACCTGAAAGGAATGATAATTTTTGCATCTAAAAGCTTCTTAACTTCTTTCTCCATGACAGGAAGCAACACAGGATTGATTTGCCTCAACTTTTTCCTGAAGGGTTTGGTATTTTCTTTTAATGGGATCTTGTTCTCTATTATGCTTGTGTCATAAGTTCTGAGGTCTTCATAAGTCCAAGCGAATACATCAACAAATTCTTTCAACAACTTAGTATATTCTGGCCTCTGCTTTTCTAATAGGATGCTTGACAGTTTGACATATTTTGGATCCCTTTCAGTTCCCACATTGCACTCAGTTATATATGCATCATCAGTGGATACCTTCCCTTTCAATGCCACATCATTCCCATCAAATAAGCTTTCCAAAGGAACCGGTCCCTTTAGTATCTGATTACTAGGCAGTTGCACAATATGATGATTAGCAATTTTATTGACAAAAACATCAACAAGAGGAGTGACTTATGAATTATGATCCTGATCAATGTGTAATGCATAAAATTCATCAACAGTCTCAAGAAAATTTTTAAGTTCTGTATCATCTTCAAACACCTTCCAATATTTTACATTGTCTGGTATAGAAGGCCTGTATTTGACTTCTACATCATACTTGATTTTTGGTGGTATAGTAATTTTGAAGTTGCTTGCTAATACAACCAAAGAATCAACCATGGTATTCTCTTCTCTAGGAATGAATGATATATTAAAAAAAAAGAAAAAGCTGTCACCAAATCCCACACTTAATTTCTGTAAGATCTAAGCCTAGGATGCTTTGTTTGATAAAGATTTTTAATCTGATGGACTATCAATTCAGCATCCCCAAATACTTGCATCTCTTCTATCCCCATTTCCTTATTTTCCCTCAAACCCAAGACAAGAGCCTCATACTCTGCCACATTATTAGTAGTCTCAAATTCTAGTTTATATGACAAATATATAGTTTCTTGAGTTGGTAAGACAAAGATCACCCCAACACCAACACCTTCCTTGGAAGTGGCTCCATCAAATAACATCTTCCAGATAGAAGTGGTTAGAATAGGCTCTTCATAAAAGTAGATGGAATTTTTTCTGATTTCTAAAGGGGCTTCAGGAGCATCAGTGAGTTGCAAAATACTAGATCCCAGATCTATATCAAAAGCAAAAATAGGGTGATTTGTGGGGTTTTATTCATCACTAATGATGTAAGCCAATTGAGCTTCCCTGTAAAGTCTTCTATGCTCTCCCCCCAAAACATGAATAGTAGCATAAGAGAGATCCATCTACAAGGTCCCCCCAAGTCTTTTTATCCAGGATCTTGACAAGAGAATGCCAAACTTGGGGGGAACATCAGCCACTACGATATCCATAAGTATACTCTTCATGGGAAACTGAAATAAGGTCACCACCATATCCTTAATGACTCCAATACATTTGACGTTTCTGGAGTCAAAAGAATATAAATCATGATAGCTCTTTGTGACTTCTAACCCAAGTTCATCCATAACAACAGATTTTGGAATAAGATTGTGGGATGCCCCTGAATCCATGAGACAATTGTGTAGCACCCTATCATGTATATTCAGTGAAGTATAGAAAGGTGGGGATGAGTCATATCTGTCTTCTATCAAAGGACCTAAAATCACTGCTGGTTTTTCATCTTGCGGATTTATTGAGTCAGTGGCATTTGAAGATGATTCTAGCTGTAACATTTTGGATAAATATTTTTTAAAATCCTCATTTTTTATCAATTCCAAAAAAGGTACATGGATCTTTAGTTTATGGATCTCATTGTTAAAATTGAAGGAAGGGGAAGGCTTCAAAATCTCTTTGGTTTTAGGAGGAGGATTTCTGATTAGAACTTGTGGGTTTTGAAAGTCTTTTTCCTTGCTGCTCACTGTCACAGCCTTGGTAGAATCTTCTTTTTGCATAGGCTGATTAGGGGCATCACTTTTTTCTTCATTCTTCTAAGATCTCAGATTATATCTACTAGGATTTTCCTTTGCTTTCTCTCCCTTTCTTAACTCATTAATTTGAATATCCATTAAAGATTTCTCATAAGAGGATTGAGTCAAGTGTGGGGATGGGGATGTATCACCTAAGCAGTGAATATCATGATCAACTTCTACCTCCTCTTCTTCTTCATCAACTACCAAATTATTTTTCAAAGGATCTTGTACCCTCTGATCATCTCTCTCTCTATTTCTAGGATCTCTAGGAAATATTTGGGGAGCGTTATTTGGTCTCTTGTAGTTACCTCTGTTATCATTGTTTTGAGCAGTTCTATATGTTTGTTTCCATTCTAATTTTAATTTCTCAATTTCAGTGGAAAGGGATTTTACTAATTTGGTCAGCTTATCTGTGTGAGAATGGACAACAGAGGAATTAGAAGTTGAAGCTTCAGCTTTTCTTTTTCTCCTATCCCTATCAGATTCCCCCCCGAGCTTATATGATGCCACTATGTTGGATTCTACCTCTAAGGCAACATATTGCAAATGAACCAAAGAAGGTGACCTTCTTTCTCTCAAAAGGAGGAAGAATTTGGAATCAAATGCACTGGCATAAGTGATTTTTTCCATGGTTTTATAAAAGTCTGAGACAGAGTCTCCTTCTTTCCTTTTCAAAGATCCAAATTCGGTGATGTAGTACAAAAAATCCTTTTTGTCACCCCAATGCCTCAATAAGGCTTCATCCAATGCCTCAATACCAGTAATGGATCCAGGGGCCAGACCCCTAAACCATTTCCTAGCCTCACCAAAAAGTCTTTGGACACAAACCCTCATCCAAACATCTTCATTTTCAATATTTGGGTTATCTGCATAGCTATAGAAAGCAACAAGATGTTCCTCAATTGTTACATCTTCTTCTCATGTGAACTTAGGCATGTATTTTAAATAATCTCCATGAGGGAGAGAATTCATTGGCTGAGGTAAGAATAGAGGATCCACTATGGCATCCATCCTATTTGTAGGGGGGTTAACAACTGCCATTTGATTTTGGATTCTTGGTGAACAAGAAGGAGAAGGAAACTTGACTGTGTGCAGAATTGGAGAGGAAGGATTAGATGAAGGGGGGGTTTCAGTTTTCACAATAGAAGGTTGAGTCTTGGAAGAGGATGGTAAGGTCTGAGAGGGAGATGAAGTTCCTACTTCTTTGGAAGAAATTTTTTTAATAGAAAGAGGTGTAGCAAAACCTAAAGTAGGGAAATCTTCAAAACTATCAAGACTGGAACACTTCTGAATATCATGGGAAGAGAATATATCAATGTTTTCTTCTTTGAATTCAGTTTCAAAGGAAGAGTATTCAACAGGAAACTCTTCAAAATCAATTTTTTTAGATACTTCAGCAGAAGATAAAGGAAGCTTACTTGATAAAATAGATGGAGTATCAAGAGTAGAATCAGGCAACTGACCAGAAGCACTTGTAGCAATAACATAAAAAAAAAATTGAGAATATTTTCCCTTCTTGATTATCTTCTCTGGGTCAGCCTTAGGTGGTACCAAAGGTAGCTATGGATTTGATCTCATATGTCTGCCTTTAGGTGCCAGAGCTGAAACAATGGAGTCGCCAGGTGCAGTCTGCAATCTTTGAAATATTGAGTTCTAATGCACCTTTAGAACTAGAATTTGTGTCGTTTTAATCCCAGGGAAATGTCTTCAAATCATTCCCTGACAACGACGCCAATAATGTTAGCATTAGGAGTCACCTTCAAATTGCATGGAAGGTAATCCCAGTACCCATCAAGTTGCAAGTGAATGTAAGGGTGTTTAAAGGGTCAAATGGAAAAGGACTCAAGTGATAATGTTCTAACTCAGATAACAGGGCTAGCATGCACCAACAAACAAGGTCTTGGATTATTTCAATCAATAGTTTAGGAGTAAGTATGAATAGAGGGAAGACTTGAATGAGAGAAGTGTAGGGGCTTCTATAAACATCAGGTCCACAAAATCCTAAGGAGGAAAGTTTCTTAACACAAGATCTTCTTGAACTAAGAAACTAAATAAACACCACGATAACATAATGATCAAACATCCATCATAACATAACCACAATCATTCATGTGAATCATTCAAAGCATTAACATTTAGCATCAGAAGTGAATAGGCTGAAAGAGAATTCAATTTCTATTAAGCAAAAAGTCTTAAGTCTAGTACATCACTAGATCACAATTACTTCATCAAAATATTACAATATATGGGAGCCTTGCTCAACCATCCGAACCTACTAAAGCAAATGATCTATATATTTATAACAAAACGGAGGCAACAGCCAGAGGTATGAGCTGGCCTCCTTCCCTTGAAAAGGACTAAAAATTTATTTGATCTAACAACTTATCTAACCACCTATGATATAAAACAGGAAAATGTTGGTGGCTAATCCAACTGAATTTAAAACTAATTTGATTCCCTTTTGTTGCGCAGCTCCCTGTTTGTCATGTGTCTTTCGAATCATGTGGTTGTCTTCATGATGTTATTTGTTGCTTCTCCATCCTTCTCCATCATCAACTTATCCAAAAAAATTTAGCTTGGTCCTCCTAGATTCGTGGTCTTTATTGGCATCTTCCTTGGGTGGCAAATCTGGGTAGCGCACTATAAGGAGAAAAGGTAGTGCCTGTAGGTATTGTCAATGTGATGCATATGTGTACAGACTCTCTCTCTATGAAATATTAGGTAGCTCCTATAGGTAGAACTTATAGGTAGCACCTATAGGTAGCACATGTAGGTAACGCCTCTGTGTTGCGCCTCTGTGCAAACCTTTACCCTCTATGAAATATTCAGTAGTGCCATTAGGTAGCACCTCTGTGTTGCGCCTGTGTGCCAATTATTTTCCCTCTGTGAAATATTAGGTAGTGCCACTTACGATGCATTTGTGTGTAGGTTTGGGTAACATTAAAAAAACGTAGCACCTCCGATCCTTGAACATGTGCAGAATACTTTGTGTTTTTTCATGACGACAAAACTGTTTTAATCAAGAGCCTTGACTGCACAATAGGTAGTTCCTTCTACCAATGGGGAAGCTAGCACTTAGCAAAAAAACAAAAAACAAATAGTTAAGTTCTTAGAAGACTGTATATATAGCAGAGATAATATTTGCATATTGGTTAACCTTCCCAAAAATATGCATCCTCAAAAATGGGGTTTACCCTTTACTAGCTATTTTCTCATTTTGACACTTAACCTCATACTCTTTCTGGTAGAAAGAGGATCTTCAATTAACACAACAGACTTCTTCTTCTTAGCATTGACAAGATTCTTTGGTGTAGTTCTTCTCTCCTTAGTTGTTGGTTTGTAATCTTTAATGGAAGCTTCAACCAACACCTATAGGTTTCTTTGGGCTACCTCATCATGAAAGTGCTTCAGCTCATCCTTTAGCTTCCTATTTTGAGACTATAAGCCTCTTTTTTGCTTGTAAATATTCTTTAACTGTCTATGAAGAGGTTGGGCCTTTCTAGCCTCAAACCTTGCCAAGTCAAGGGTGTGACTATAGCCATCCATGAGCTCTTTCATCTGAGCCAATTTGACCTTATCTTCTGCTTTAAGACGAGCTATTTATTTTCTTGCATCTCTAATATGTTTGATAAGTCTTTCATAGGTTTGACTATCAGGAGGAACGATGGCATGTACAATCTCACTAGGCATTTTCTCAGACTCCTCATCCTCCTAGATGGTAAGTGTCTTGTCAACCTCATCAGGTTCCTTGATGGATTTACTTTTATTCTTCTTTCTCAGCACAGGGGTTTCATCTTTTCTTTCAATAGGCTTCTCAATTCCTTTTTCATAGGTTTCATCTTTACTCTCCAAAGGTCTTTTAGTACCTTTATCCTTACCCTTCTATACAGGGGTTTCTTGTTTCCCTTCAGTAGGCTAAGAAGTACCTTTACCCTTCTTCCTCTGAGTAAGGGTTTCTAATTTTTCCTCCATAGGATTTTCAACGCTCTTACCCTTCTTCTTTTGAACAGGGGTTTCGGGTAAAGGTTTCTCTTTGAAAATCTCCTTAGGCATTGACGACCTAGTGAAAGGCCTTTTACCCTTGATTTCGACTGCTGGAGGAGAAGAGGGAAAGAGAAGCTTCTTCCCTTTCTTGGATGCAGCCTTGGTAGAAGAAGGAACCTCTTCTAATCCTGGTGGAGGAGGAGGTGAAAAATATTTGTGTGGAGAAGGACAAACTTCCTCCTCAACCTCTATGACCTGCTTGCTGATCTCTGGAACTTGAACATGGGTTCTTCCCTTTCTCTTCCTACTGGTCCCTGGTTTAGAAGTATTGGTGGGTGACAAAGGGCTTGCCTTCTGTGATTGTGGATTTGGTGCTAGATCTAACTTGAAATGAGAGGTAACCACAAAATGCTCCCATGAAATCTCTTTCTTACCGAATTCCTCAGAGACAAGCATTCTAATTAATCTAGAGTGGAAAAGGATAGAATTCACATCTTTAGATTTGGCCTATATCATGTCTGACATCTTACCTATACTCCTCAACAAGTAATAGGGAACATTCATCTCAACCTTACCAGTAAAATGTAGCAACAACCTTATATGGTACTGGTACAATGTGTTGAATCTCCCTTAACAAGTAAAATATCTCTGTATGATCTTTAGTAATCTGTCAAATTGTTCAATCAATTGACTCCTTGGCATACTTTTGGAAAAGTCATTGGCTTGATATTTAGGTTTAAAAATATCTTTAGCATAGGCTGAACTCAAAGCCATGTCTTTGAACCACCTTTCACATGTAATGGGGATCCCTGTTGCAGCTGAGATAGAGGCTTCAATCACTTCAAACTCCAAATTCCCAACCTTAGTTTTATTACCATCAAACTACAATTCAAACTATCTTTCTACCTCTGGATGGCCTCTCTGCATGTTCTGAGAGAAGGAGAGGCACCCTACTCTTTGAAAGGCTTCTCTTGCCATGGGTTTTCTATAAAAAAGATGCATGTCCACTAGTTCTGTCCTAACTGTTGGGCCTCAAAAATGTCACTTTTCATCCACCTTTTCCTTCACTATTCATTACATTTCATCGTCCCATTAACCTTTTATCATACCATTTCCATAATGATATTTGGGTTTCTTCTTATTATTTTCCATTGTATTCATTTTAGTATTATAAGTGAATTTATGGTTAAATATTAGAAAAATGACATATTCGCATTATATATCAAGGTTGGATGAGTTTGATGATGTGTGCAGTCATATTTGAAGATTTCAACAAAGTCAAAATTCACAACCTATCCCCAAATTCGAATTACATCTTTGAAGATTTGAAAGAGATTTGAAGATAATCATTCAAGCATATTCAAAGGAGAAGATCATGGGGATTTTGATGGCATATCGTATCCAAGATATTTGTGGAGGATTTGAAGGAATAATTTGAGATAATAGTGGATCTATAATTATGACACTCTTCAAGACTTTCATGTATATAAGAGAGTTCTCTCTCTTCATGAGGGGGGATTAGCTTGGAGAGTTAGAGATCATGTAAATCATAATTTAGTCTTGTAATTGGGAGAAGGGGATTCTTAGCTTTGTTATTCTTTCATTCTTTTTCATTTGACTCTTGTAATATAATTTGAGATTGATATATTGTGTGAGCTCACATATGTCTTTTGTCATTCAACTCTTCATATGTTGTATTGCTTTCCTAGATTAATTTCATTTCAACAAATTAGATTAGATTAGTTCTACTTCAGTCCTGCATATACAGTGTGTGTGCTTTGTAAGCCTACAAACCTTAGATTGAAAAATTAAATAGTTGGGAAAGTACTACAATGGAATTAAACGACAATATTTCTGCCTAACATTTTGGCTTCGTTGCCAGGGAAGCATGATCAATTGAAGTTTATCTTGAATTTTCCTGCAAGTGTGTCTGCATGTGTTGGTAAGGGGTCATAGTAGCTACTTGAGTGGATACTCCTCATGTTCTCCCTTCCAACTTATTCCTAAATCTGAGGTAAGACATCGACCTCATTTGGGACAGAACATGCAGAGGGAGTGTTTCAATTTCTGCAATTTCAATTCTAGCAATTTCAATTTCTGCAATTTCAATTTTTACAATTGTGAAGAGGTCTCCATGTGTTTCAGCAAGTGTGATTTTGATTTTTTTTTGTTTTTTTATTTGGGTGTTGTAGGAAGCTTTTTTGCAATATGATTTAACTATGAGTGTCATCTTGGAACAACTCGCTCAGATCCTTGTGAAATTTGGGATCTCCTCTTCTCACGAAGAGGAGATCTTGACAGCAGCCTAGAGCTTAAATACTCCTCCAGAAATGAATAAGGAATCAACATATAAGGAACTTGAGGAGGACAATGAGGATATACAACATGATCTAAGCGAGGAAAACTACGCCTACAAAAGCTATATCGAACGATGGTTTCAAGCGACTACCAGGTTAGATTCTTTTTATTTTGTTAATTTAGAGTTTCAACAACTAGATTCATTCATTCTTGTAAAATTCCATATTCATTTTAAAAATTACCACCAAACATATTGTTTTTACTGTTATGTGCTTGGCTCCACTGGGAATTTTCCTACACAACCAATTTTTAATTGTCAATTACCATAGAATAGGTAGGCTAACGAATAAAACAACGTTTTTGCTCTATTTTTTATTTTTATTTTTTTAATAAGTATGCTCTCCTCCGTGCTTTGTGCGATCACAAGGATCAGAAAATAGGGATGATTTTGAATGAATGTTTTTTGTGTCCATCCCTTGACCTGCAAATAAACACAGTAAAAAAAAAATAACGAATAAAAAAAAAACCAATTTACATGTTGTTACAGCGTGCTGATACAACGAAAATTTTTGTTGTTACAACATGCTGATACAGCGGAATTTTACATGTTGTTATAGCATGCTGAAATAGTGAAATTTCTACATGCTGGTACAACAACATTTTTCATGTTGTTACAGTGAAATTTTACTTGCTGTAGCAGTGACGTTTTTGCTGTAACAATGATTGAACAGTGTCATGCCTGCGCTCTTCTCATTTTTAACTTCCGGTCTAGTCCATTTCTGAAACTGTGTTCTTCTTGCAATTGGTTGAATTGTGTTTTCCACCCATGCTAACCCTGCAGCTTGGAAACAAAAACAAAACCTGCAATTGTGACAACAAAATAAGAAAATACTTAGGTGGTGTTCTCCTGGATCTATGATAGCAAAAAACAAAGGAATCAATTGATTAGTCAAGTCCTCTTTCTTTTCCTCACCTCCGATGAATGAGAATCCACAGGTTATTTTTGTCACAAATTCCAGTAACTAGAATGATATGCAAGTGAGAATTTTATGGGATTAGTTATTGTACAATCAACTAAATAAAGAGATTTTCCTACCGGAGGTTGCAAAACTAAAATACAGTTTTCATTTAATCGTGTATCAATTTGATTTACCACAATATTCTTTCCAATTCATCTCTTCCATATTTAACGATGATTTTCATTAATTGTATTGGAAATAAATATTTTAAAAAGTACGAGGAAATCTTTTTGGGAAATGAAATACACTTGGATCTTCTCAATTCCAACTTCTGTGTGATCTATACTTATCTTACAGATCTTTGGGAAGCTGAGCGATTTCCATAACCTATCTGAGACATTATTTCCTGGATCTGCTCCTATGATTCCTATAACCAATCTATGTGATCTCATTCTTTGACAATGTGGCATTCAATCTCCACAAAACTAGAGTGTCAATGAACTAGACTCTAACATCCCAATCTCTAACATTACATCTGGAAGAATATTCAGACATACTCATCACCCAAAATTAGGTTTCCAACTCAGTCTCATGGATCCAAAACTAGTTTCTGCTTCTCGACAATTCTTTTTCTTGTTGCTTTACATTTCAATAATCAATCGGATGGGATTGTTGTCTCATTGTCATCCCTGGAGGGCATGATGATTCTCCATGTCTCAGACCACACCCAACTCAGACAATACCAACAAATGCATCGGTTTAAATCCCAAATACCACTGCCACCCATGACCACTACTCCACCTTCATTTACTTTCTCCCCTTTGAATCACCAGATCCTCGCAGATTTTGTGATGAATATTGAACAACATAGTTATTTTGCAGTGAATATTGAATGGTGAAATATGTGTGAACTCTATGGTGAATATTGAACGATGATTCTCAATGTGAATAATATTGAACGGTGGTTATGCGGTGATTACGCTACATGAATACTAATTCATCTAAATGGTGGGCCGATTCTTCTGCCAAAAATCTATCTGATAAGAAAATTGTTCGAGAATTGCAGTCTCAACCCTTGTTCTATAATCGACTCTTGTAGAGTAAGATCTGCAGCCCACTGTCGGGACAGCTACAGGACCGTTCATTTGATATTGCAAGGGTAAGTGTTTTTTTGGGTTACAATGGCGAGTGGTAGAAAACATTCACACTCTCGTCTTGGGTCTGATGCTGAAAGAAATAGTGAAAGGAAGTGACAGAATCTTGGTGGTCAAAGAGAGACGATGCCTGGTGTAGATGACACAGTCTACCGCCTCCTATGTCCTGGAGACAGACGGAATGAGATAATGGCCAGATCGATATTGCCTACAGAAGAAAAATCAAGAATTCCATAGAGTGACACGGATTTCTCTCCTTGTATTACGTGGAGGCCACCAAGACTATCAAACAAATTCTAGGCAGAGAACCCTAAGAACAACATTCACTTTTCTCACCCTACACCCATGCATTCTCATATTGTTGTTGCATTTGGAGAGATGCTCATTTCAGAATGTTGGTGCAATATTTCTCATAGTGTGACTGGCGATCTTATTTTCAAAACCATCAGCCTCCACAAATTTTCCATGAGGGCATGCAAACCCAGCGTTATGAACACCAGTTTGATTGTCACAACATGACTATGCCACTCAACAAATTGATATGTTGTTGTTGTGCTAAATATTCTCCTGGATCTAATCCCTAGAAAATGCTTTATCCATGAACATAATGAGCCAATGAATTCATTGATGAAATCCTCTGTTGACGGGGTGACGATTTTTTCCAGGAATGTCTATATGCAGTACAATCAGTTTCTCTCTAATGACTTCTTCAGAACTATGAAAATGATCTTTGAAATGTTTTGTTATTGCATATTGGAAATCTCATTCCCAGAAAGAAGAAAGTCATTTTTTTTGTTTGTATTATGCCTTCTGAGTTTGAATCTATTTTTTCTATAGTGGCATGAATGCTTCTGTAAAGGCGTGTGGCACTATTCGTTATGCATGGCCGAACTGATGCAAATTTTAAGTTTTCTCTAGAATTTGGTGGGTTTTGCAGATTGGAAGTGCGTGCTCAAAATGGATACCAGATCTATGACAATTGAAATAAATTGCTTAATGGAATACGTGTAAAGTACGTGTGAGACAATTTCATCAAAGACCTTGGGTAAAAGAAACTAAAGATTCACGAATGGTTGTTACTATTGTTATGTTTTTTTTAAACTAAGGCCAGGGAACCCAAGAAATCGAGATATCATTCCTGAAAAACTAGCATGCAGAACCTTGGATAAGGGTTGAAACCCATCTGGCATGAGTTCAGAATCTTCCCAATCAGCGAACCAACCTACCAGGTATCTGCCAACAAGGAGAAAATGGATTCGTTCAACCTGCCATTCTTCTGCCCAAATTTTGAGGAGTTGGAGAACATATTAAGGATGGATAAATCGTTTGAGATTGTGGAGAGAGTCCAACTGTTCAGCGGGTTCACTTTCCTTGCTTCTAATTCCAGAGGTGAGAAAAAAAACCGATTAGAAGTTGTTCAGGAGGATGGTATCGAACAATTACAGGGAAGTGTTCAAGAATCTTCTGAGATCTCATTTATGTTCCGATGTTTTAACGAATGAATTCTTTTTGAATATTGAAAAGATGGAAACTACCAAATGTCAGGATTACGTGCGCAATCAAACTGATCATCTTGGAGCCTTTCTTATTTGCAAATGACATGAAGCATTTATTGATGTGGGATTATAGATACCAGGATTGGATTCTTCTGTTAGGGTTTTCTGTAAGATCTAGAGGTTTCTCAAAGCATGCAATGCAACCAAGATCAATTTACATCATACACAGCTAGGTCTCCATTGACACACTTTCTATTTGCTGAATCAGACCTATCCTCTGATGTACAACTCAATGTATTGGTATTATGTTTCAACTATGTGTTTTTAAGAATTGATTTGTTATTTCAGGTCATTGCTATAAATTCTCAATCTTTAAACTTCAACATTCAATAGTAAATCTATAAAGGGTGCAGATGAAGACGTGCATGAAAGAGTCTTTGTTAAATAAGATGGTGCATTTGATTGGTAGGATTTTACATATAAAATGGATATGATCACCAGGTTCATAATTTCAATACATGTTTTTACGTTTAATACTCCTTTGTTTTTCATAAGTCACTTTGGCAGCAATCAATCATGAAACCAACAAGTGCGGACAATAGGTATAAATGCATTTATTTTCTATTTTTGAATTTGTTCGCATTTGTACTTAATATTGCATTTTACATCTTACGTTGCTATCACAAGTTTGATTGCAGGATTAGTATTAAGATTGATTGCAGGAACAACATGCTTGTATTCCATGCCGCAGTGATCTTCAAGAATCACAATATTTTTCATAAAAACATGCTTTGATAAATAGTTTAAAGGAGTTGATCTCCATGATGATGTTGTTACATAGCAACTTTTTGCGCATCCTAATGTTTGATGTTACACATAAACATTTTGTTGTTACTCAACAGAAACATTTTGTTGTTACACAAAAACATTTTGCCAAATTTTATGTTGTTGCACTGTCCCATTTCTCCTTCAAATCCGATTGGTCAATCCTGGTGTTGAAGCCATCTTCCATTGCCTTATCCTTTATGACTTCACACACACTTATTTTTTTGAGTTGCATACATCATTTCCTTTATCTTTTTTTTTTTTTAGTTCCCTTTTTCCTTTCCAATTTTCCTTCTGAATAAAACAAACTCCATTTCCATGATTACATTTCCTTTCCATATACATTGTTGCTATTGAGATCTATCTATAGTCCTACCAATCTTTTTATACAAACTTGCGTTGAATGATGTGGGATTCCTTAAGGCCCACCTTTCAACAGTCTTGACCCATCGACCTCAACACCTTATCTGGAAAATAGACTAGATTCCATTTTGAGTACCTAGAGGTTTGCATGCCTTAATGGCAAGTTCTCTCACTGACGATCATGGGAATACATCAATGTCCCGTGATCATCAAATCTTGCAAGTGGATCGACCTCAACACATCCATTCTCACTTTTCAAGATGTACTCGGGTACCTTGACACTCATTGACACCACTGGTGAGTTTGTCTCGCATTGGTTAACGACATTCATCAATGGCCAGTAATCCAATGATTTCTCTTCATGCTCGAAATCAACACATTTATTCGCATGACTAGAATTGTACCATCGATTTGTAGTGGTTGAAGACTATACACTTTTTCATGATCCCCTCATTACAACAGTTTGATTTCAGATCTATGAGAGTACCACAGTTCCATATTCTATGCCTTCGCATTCTCTAATTCAACAACTACAGTAGTTGCAGTTACAACAGCTATAGTACAACATTGCAACTACAACTGCAGTTACATTTTCATGATCTTGAAGAAATGATTCTTTCCATATTCCAATAGTCACAGTCACATATTCTTTACTCCAACAGTTACAACAGTTGCAGCTACAGTGCCAGTTACGTTTTCCTGATCCGACAACCGCAACAGCTACAACATCATTATTGGGTAAGTGAAGGTATGTTCTTTTCTAATGTTTAATCATGTAATTCCTTATTTTCTAGTAATGAATAACTATGGAAAATTCCCTCACCATGCTCTATTTCCTTTTTCACTTTCATAACCT
>ML807049.1:43854-56430 GCA_009831015.1 Picea engelmannii | reverse complement strand
GCAGGAAACCTATATTCACTACATACCATTATTCCATTTTACCATCTCATCATTCCATTTATGATTCACTAACATTTCTTCTCCAACGACACTTTGTTGCATTTAGATTGATATACATATTGGCATGATTCATAAAGATAAAGAAAAGGCTTTCTTATACACAATGATGCTTTCTTATGAACATTGATAGCTTATTATTTTCAGTGACTATATGGATAAATTATTACAGCAAGAAAACAAATAAGTGAAATGAATGTTGTTAACACAAGAAACAACATCTTTTGTATTCATGGTTGTCACACAAGAACCAACCATAAGAAAATTTCAGATGTTGTTACACATATTTCACATGTTGTTACTCTTGTATCTCATACCCTGGAAACATTCATTGTTAAAAGGACATCATCAATCAAATCCATAGTTTAAATGCCAAAATTTCTTAAGAATATCCATGCATGGTTGCATGAGTACATGCAACAAGTTGAGTTGGGGGGTATGGTGGGCCTCAGAAATGTCACTTTTCATCCACCTTTTCCTTCACTATTCATTACATTTCATCGTCCCGTTAACCTTTTATTATACCATTTCCATAATGATATTTGGTTTCTCTTTATTATTTTCCATTGTATTCATTTTAGTATTATAAGTGAATTTATGGCTAAATATTAGAAAAATGGCATATTTTCGTTATATCTCAAGGTTGGATGAGTTTGATGATGTGTGCAAGCATATTTGAAGATTTCAACAAAGTCAAAATTCACCACCTATCCCCAAATTCGAATTACATCTTTGAAGATTTGAAAGAGATTTGAAGATAATCATTCAAGCATATTCAAAGGAGAAGATCATGGAAATTTTGATGGCATATCTTATCCAAGATATTTGTGGAGGATTTGAAGGAATAAGTTGAGAGAATAGTGGATCTGTAATTATGACACTCTTCAAGACTTTCATGTATATAAGAGAGTGCTCTCTCTTCATGAGGAGGGGTTAGCTTGGAGAGTTAGAGATCATGTAATTCATAATTTAGTCTTTTAATTGGGAGAAGGGGATTCTTAGCTTTGTTATTATTTCATGCTTTGTCATTTGAATCTTGTAATATAATTTGAGATTGATATATTGTGTGAGCTCACATATGTCTTTTGTCATTCAACTCTTCATATGTTGTATTGCTTTCCTAGATTAATTTCATTTTAGCAAATTAGATTAGATTAGTTCTACTTCAGTCTTGCATATATAGTGTGTGTGATTCGTAAGCCTAAGAACCTCGGATTGAAAAATTAAATAGTTGGGCAAGTACTACAACGGAATTAAACAACAATATTTCCGCCTAACACTAACCACCTTGCCACCTTTGTGTGTCTTTCTCGATTGAGGAGTCTCCATGGCTTGGGATGAGGATTTTTGAAAGGATTAAGGGATGGTAATGATCAAGAAAGCTTTGAATAGGGATTCAAATAGATAAGGTTGACTCTTTTAGACAGACTGATGCTAGTAAGCCAAGACATAATTTTTAGGAATTAAACCCCTAGTCTTGTAGAAGTATTCTGGAGTGTAAATAGTGAGGAGGTAGTATGAATTTATCCCTCTGCAATTGAGTGAAAATGCCAAACCCCAAGGTGAAAGGAATCAAGGAAAACGGAGTTGGTTTGAGAAGCGCCTCTGGGTAGCGCAACGCATACACAGAGGATAGGTTATTTACAGGCTTGCGACTTCAATGGTTAAAAAAAACAGCAGTGATCAGACCATAGATACAGGTAAAGAAATTTACAGGTCTGAAGAGGCGAAAAATAAGGTTACCATGCAAATATGTATCCCTTACTACTGTGCAAGATTATCAAAATGAAAAATCGAGTACAAATTTCCTGTGACAATTAA
Organism: Picea engelmannii; assembly: GCA_009831015.1. Taxonomy (NCBI): domain Eukaryota; kingdom Viridiplantae; phylum Streptophyta; class Pinopsida; order Pinales; family Pinaceae; genus Picea; species Picea engelmannii. The sequence goes on along the minus strand of ML807049.1, from coordinate 54,552 downwards.
TACGCAGAGGAGGTAACATGGGATACCTGTGTAGTAGACACCTGTTGAGATCTTCAACACAATCTTAGGATGAACTTTGAGAAAACCTCAGCCCTGGAATCTTTCTCAGCATCGGATTTGGTTGACATGTGGTCTCCTAATCAGAACTTATGAATTTGTGTAGCACAATACTACTGAGTCTTTCATATTAGAAACTGTTACTAAAGCTCACAAATGCAAGATATTTGAAGGCATCTTTAACCAAATTCTGGCAGTGAAAACAAGGGACATTACATCAGTCGTGGCAATCATGACTCGAGGTGGAGGTATAATGAACATGATAGGTGCTACGGAACTTCCTGATGAGTAGGCAGCTCTTCCACTTCAAAACATGATAGGACAGGTAAGCAAGGACAAGGAGGCATTCCTATGAGATCATGAGTGAGAAGGAAGGTGTGTCACGTCATTTTAGTAATGGGAGGGATCGACCTAGGGACAAGTCATGAAGGGGACCCAAATAAAACATGAGCTAGAAATGGTTCAAGGATCAAAAATCAATTTGAGGACCAAATTAGAGATAAGACTCAAAAACTTTAATCATCCAAGGGGTCCTACCAATCATAAATTTTAAAGGGATGAGACCTTAAAAGAAAAAATTAAAATCTAAGGCTTAAAAATGGACTGCAAACAAACTAAAAAGACCCAAGGAAATTTAGAGTGATAACAACACTGACATTTGAATATTCATGACAACCAATCTCTCTTTCATTATCATCCCTTGCTCTAAACTAATTGTCTACAAACACATTTGAAAGTAACTACAAGATTTAACTTCACATAAATTTAAATACCAAATAAACAACAAAAATAAACAAAATCAAAGAAAATTACCAGAAATATTCTCTTGTCCAGAGGTAATCCATACATTCTCAGGTGTAGGAGTTTCAATACGCAACCTATATAAGAAGGCTTCATCCATAGCACTTTCTTGAGCAAGCTCTGTAGTTGATCTATTCACAGACTCGTTTGAAAATCTCCTCTAATGAGATTGTTGTCGGTCACTGGGAGTCTCAGTCGAAGGAGTTCTTGTTCTTCCTTCTTGGGAGAACCTAGAGCATTTGTGAGGAATGTTTGGAGAATCTTGTGTCGACATCTCTCTTCAATATCTATCCACAATGCATATTTTATCAATAAAAATGCAGAGATGTACCCAATTTCAAGCAATTAAAAACGCAGAGAGAAATCAAACTTTTAATCAATCAAGCCGCAAATGTACTCATTCATAAGAAGGCACAAAGAATAAACATTCAGCCATGAATCAATCAACTCAAAGATAAGTAAGGGATACACAGTAGGGAAAATTCGTACCCTTCACTCATCATCCATGCACAAAAAAGTAGGGCATTTGAATCTATAGGTCTTTAAACACCGAAGTGATGACTGTCGATTTGGCTCCTGCCCAACTTCTCAGGCACAGACTGATGACTAAAGAGATAAGGGACGAAAGATAAAACCACAATATTTTCATAATAATCAATAAAACCCGCAAAAAGAAGTCATTGAAATTAGAATTTGGGTTCGCCAAGGGATTGTCATTCAACTCAGAGGTTTATCATTCACAATGTAGAGTTTATAAAAAAAAATGCAGAGATGTACCCAAGTTCAACCAATTAAAAATGTAGAGAGAAATCAAAGTTTTAATCAATCAAGCCATAGAGGTACTCGTTCATAAGAAGGTGCAAAGACTAAACATTCAGCCATGAATCAATCAACTCAAAGATAAGTAAAGGGATAGACAACAGCGAAAAATCTTATCCTTCACTCGTCATCCATGCACAAAAAAGTAGGGCATTTGAATCTATAGGTATTTAAACACCGAAGTGACGACCGTTGATTCGGCTCCTGGACGACTGCTCAGGCATGGACTGATGACTAAAGGGATAAGGTACATAATATAAAACCACAATATTTTCATAATAATCAATAAAACCCACACATCAAAGTCATTGAAATCAGAAGTTGGGTTTTCTAAGGGAAATCAATTCAATAAAACAACGAGCAAGGGGATTACAGATACAAGTTAATAATTTATTAATGGTAGAAATGACTAATATATATTTTGAAGAAGATGCAATTGAGTGATTCTTAATTGTCACAAAATTTATGGTGGCAATGAAGCCTATTTCTACAAATAGTAATGTGAGTTTTAATGGCATATATATTTTGAAGAAGATGCAATTGAGTGAGTCTTAATTGTCACAAAATTAATGGTTCCAAATGGTAATTTCTACAATGATGCTAATGGACTATTTTAGGTGATATTCTTACATTATCTTTGTGATATAGAAAATTCTTATCCTTCACTCATCATCCATGCACAAAAAAGATGAGCATTTGAATCTATAGGTCTTTAAACACCGAAGTTGTTAGGGTCCTAACCCGCACATAGGAAGAAAAATATATTTGGATGTAATAAAGGTCAATATTAATAAGGCCTTGCAATAGAATTAGTCGAATGTAAGAAGAACTAATATAAGCTTACACTTCTAGAAGGATCTTCCTCTAGATGCTTCTTTTGATAGACATATTTAGTATAAATAGGAGTCGAGGGTATGAGAACCCTAGCTTGGAGATTATTGTATAGAGCTCTACTCGACTGGAGGTTTCCCCCTCAAAGAGGCCCATGAACATTGCTCTCAGAATCAAAGTGCTATTTCTGTTGTTATTCTTATATCATTTTAGTGTTATTGTGGTGATTATTCTGGTTATATTGTTGTTATTTTGCCATTTCTAGCATTTTATTTATGTTCTGCATACTTTTTATATCTGGTATATTACAAGTGGGATCAGAGCACTTTCCTTGGAAAAAATTGTGGGTAATTTTTTTCCAGGGTAGAAACATATTCCAATGTCTTTAAGCCACATAGATCTGTAGTTACGTGCATAAACCCACGGTTGAGGGATTCATACACGCAGGAAATACAAGTGGTTCTTAAGCACACGTTTGTTTGCCACCCTTGTAACCCCTGTTGGTACCCCTTCGAGTGGTAGCGCATCAGACAACACCTGTGTACGAATCAACCTAGATTTCCTGAAGCCCTCTTTAGATAAACTGATCGACTGCTTGACTGCTATAGTGCCACCGAGAACAACACTCGGGAAAATACTCTCTAGTACCTGGGTAGTCGGGTAGTACAACTAAGGGTACGGTCTATCCTCCTTAGTTAGTGCCCTGAGATATTGGGCCAGGTACTATTGTTTGACCTCGCACGTATATTAGAGAGTTATAGCACAGGGAAAACCCTTGTTTGTAGAACCCTTGAATACCTAACCCTTGGGGACCAAAACATAAACAAATTAAAACAGACAAGATCTATTATCATGAAACCATGTTCGGGTTGCCAAGTAAATACACATTTCTTTCTGGTTATGCATTTGGGAATTTCCTCTCTGCAGTATTCTTCAGACCAAAGTATAACTCTGTAGGTGTAAAAAAAAAAGAAAAAAAGTCTAGAAATTTTTTCACCATTATTTGAGACCTGTTCCATTGGATTCATCTCTTCACCCTTATCACTTTCATCCATATCATTTTTCGGAAGAAAAAAAAATTTACCCTGCCCCCCCCTTTTCAGTTCCCCCATCCTCATGGCCCATACCCATAGCCAATACTTGGAAAATCGCTTCAACAGCTTGCAATCTGGTCTCATTGAGACCCAACAGGAAGTAAAACAACTCAGTTCCAATGTTTCCTCCATCAATACAACCATGCAGTCCTCAATGGAGGAAATCAAACAAGACCTCACCACCCAGCTTGAATCTGTCTTTTCGGCACTCTACACCAATCTGCATATCCCTATAGATAACCCTTCCTCTTCCTCACCTCCACATACTGAAGGTGGCCATTCCTCTCATTCCCATAACTTTCAGAACCATCACTTTCAACATGACCTACACCTTCCAAGGGTGGATGTGACCAAATTTGATGGCTCGGACCCCACTGATTGGGTAACCCAAATGGAACAATAATTCTCTTTATACGGCATTAAAGATGACTTGGCCAAACTCCGGTATGGTGTTCTCCATCTAGATCAAGAACGTGGGCAATGGTGGCAATGGAGAAAAACTTCTCGTCAAGGGTATATTTCTTAGACACACTTTGTGGCAAAGTTTTATGAATGATTTGACAATGACACCAACCATTTGGGCTATTTGACAAATTTGAAACAATCAGGAACAGTGGAAGACTTTATAGCTTCCTTTGAGTGCCTAGATTTTCAAACATAGGGCATATCTGATGCCTTTTTTTGAGAATGTTTTATCAATGGCCTGAAGGATGAGATTCAAGCCCATGTCCTCATGGCTCGGCCTCAGATTTTGGTGGAGCCTAATAAAAGAGATAAATAAGAACAACAGGTTGTATCTTCTCAAAACTAGAAACCCTCCTTTATCCCTCGCCCTAAACCAATAAATCCCACTACTCCCTTCGCTCCACTAAAGATCCAAAAATTGACCAGGGCTGAAATGGCTGAACGCCAACTCAAAGGCCTTTGTTATAATTGTGATGACAAATATTTTCCGGGCCACAAGTGTAAGGAACAAAATCTCTTTATGGCCATCTTCGAGGATATTTCGGAAGAGGATATTGAAACTCCCCTTGTGTCTGAGTCACCTGAAACCCCCGACATAACCCCTCCCCCAGAACCTCCCAAAGTAGAACCTGTCATTTCCCTCATTTATCTCACTAGCTTCTCCGCTCCCCAAACCCTCAAGCTAATCGATTACATCAAGCATCAGAAGGTCATCATTCTAGTTGATAGTGGAAGCACCCATAATTTTATTCATCACCGCATTGCTCAAGAAACTCATTGCTACATCCATGCTGTCAATAATTTCCAAATCATGATTGTCAATGGTGGCTCCATGAAATGTGGAGGGCGTTGTGAAAATGTGTGTCTCCAAATTGGTGACTACCACTTGAAATCTCATATGTTTGCTATAGACATGGGCGGGTGTGACATTGTTTTGGGTGCATACTGAATAAGGACTTTGGGTCCCATTCTCGTGGATTTTAAGGAATTAACCATGCAATTTGACCTGGAAGGCCACTAATATAAGTTCCAAGGCATCATCATCAATTCACCTAAGATCATTAGTTCCCATTGCATGGAAAATCTACTCAAAAAGGGTCATTCTGGTGTTATTGTTCAACTCCATGCCATCCATGCAACAGAAACACCCTCGGTGCCGCAAGACCTCCAAGCCATTCTTTCTAAACATCAAATGGTCTTTTCCACTCCCCAGGGACTCCCTCCTTCACGTGGTGTTCATGATCATTCCATTCTCCTTGTACTCGGAATCCTTCCTCCCAATATTCGTCTATATCGTCACTCATTTTCCCAAAAAAATGAAATTGAGAAAATGGTTTAGGAACTCCTTAATGCAGGCATTATCTACCCTAGTATGAGCCCCTACTCTTCTCATGTGGTCATGGTCGTGAAGAAAGAAGGTTCTTAGAAAATGTGTCCTGACTTCCGTGCCCTCAACAAACTTACCATTAAAGACAAATTTCCCATTCATGTCATTGATGACCTCCTGGATGAACTGAGTGGCGCCCAATTCTTTACTAAACTTTATCTTCGGTCGGGCTACCACCAGATACGTATGAAAGAGGAAGACATTCACAAGACTGCCTTTAGAAATCATGAGGGCCACTATGAGTTTTTGTTCATGCCCTTTGGCTTGTGTAATACCCCCTCCAGCTTCCAAACCCTCATGAATCATGTCTTTCATCCTTTTCTTCATCCTTTTGTCTTAGTTTTCTTTGATGATATCCTCATCTATAGCAAGACCTGGACAAAGCATCTTTCTCATGTGGATCAAGTTCTCCATCTACTCTCTCAGCACCAAATTTTCCTGAAACAGTCTAAATGTGCTTTTGGCGCCTTAGAAGTAGAGTACTTGGGTCATCTGGTTGGCAATGATGGCGTCAGGGTGGATCCTAAAAATATTGAAGCTATGCAATACTAGACTCACCCAAAGACTCTCAAAATCTTGTGTGGATTTCTGGGCTTAATAGGCTATTAACACAAGTTTGTTAAGAATTACAGAAAGATGGCAACACCTCTCACGGCTCTCCTAAAAAATAACTCTTTCACTTGGACTCTAGCTATTGCTCAAGCTTTTAAAACCTTGAAGATGGCCATGTGCACCACTCTAGTCCTGGCCCTTCCTAATTTCACAAAGACCTTTGTCTTGGAATGTGATTCTTTAGGGAAAGGAATTGGTGTTGTCCTTATGCAAGAGGGTCGGCCTTTGGCCTTTACCAGCAAGAAACTATATGAAAGAAATCTGGGCAAATCTATCTATGAAAAGGAAATGTTGGCTATTCTGCATGCCGTTGATTTGTGGCGCCCTTATCTATTGGGGAAACGCTTCTAAATTAAGACAGACCATCAAAGCCTCAATCATTTTTTGGAACAATGCATTTCCTCCCCGAAGCAACAAAAATGGGTAACTAAGCTATTTGGCTATGATTATGAGATCATTTACAAGAAAGGCAAAGAAAATGTGGTTGTGGATGAACTTTCCTGTAAATATGAAGATGAAGGATCCATTTTTTTCTCTTTCCTTCATTGTACCAGATTGGCTCCAAGCTATTTGCCAGGAATGGCTACAAGATCCAAAAAGTTCGCAGTTGATCCAAAAATTACAGTCTAGTGCTCCAGCTCCCCCAGGGTACTCTTGGCTCCATGATGAGCTTCGATACAAAGGTTGGTTTTATTTAAGTAAACAATCAAAGCTTAAATCCACGGTAATTTTTGAGCTTCATGCTACACCAATAGCGGGGCACTCCGAGTTCACCAAAACCTATGACAGGGTCAAACGTTCTTTTTTTCTGGGATGGTATGAAACAGGACATTCGTAATTTTGTGGCCAAATGTGATGTGTGTCAACGCAATAAGGGATAAACAGTCAAATCTCCAGGAACACTACAACCACTCTTGATTCCACCTGCTATTTGGAAGGACATCTCTATGGATTTTATTACAAGCTTACACAAATCGGGAAATAAATCAATCATCATGGTGGTTGTTGATCACCTTTCCAAGTATGCTTATTTATGCGCTCTTCAACGCCCGTTTACAGCATCCACGGTGGCTCAATGTTTCATGGATCAAGTCTTCAAGCTCCATGGCATGCCACACTCTATTGTTTCTGACCGCGACCCCACTTTCACAAGCAATTTTTTGCAAGAACTATTCAAGCTACAAGGCACCCAATTGCATCTCAGTACAACTTATCATCCCTAGACTGATGGTGAAATAGAAGTTGTCAATAAGTTTTTGGAAACATATTTGAGGTGTTTTTCCTCAGAAAAGAAAAATCAGTGGGCTCAATGGTTACCCCTAGCTGAATGGTGGTACAACACTTCATACCATACAACTACACGTATGACTCCTTTTGAAGTGGTATATGGATAGCAGCCAACTTCAGTTCTCTCATACTTGGTCTCTTGAAGGTCCAGGTGGTTGACCAAACACTTACAATTCGAGAGGCTATTCTCCATACCCTCAAAGATAATTTGGTCATGGCACAGAATCACATGAAGCAACAAGCAGATCAAGGTCACTCTGAACATCAATTTGAAGAAGGGGATCAGGTGTTTCTTCGCTTGAAACCTTACAAGAAGAATTTCCTCAAGGTCGAGCATTGTCAGAATCTAGCACCCAAATTTTATGGTCCTTATACAGTTCTCAAGCATGTTGGATAGGTGGCCTATCAATTAGCTTTGCCCAATCATTCAAAGCTACATCATGTTTTTCATGTTTCTTGCTTAAAGAAGGTGATCAGAACTAAGTGCCAAATTGAAACCAACCTTCCCGAGTTAGCCGAAGAAGGATCCTTTTGGCTACATCCAAAAGTAGTTTTGGACCATCATGAGCGTCGCCTACATCAGAGAACCATCAAGGAAGTGTTAATCCAGTGGAAAGATACAACTCCAACAGATGCCACTTGGGAACCAACTACCATTCTGCAACAATTTCCACATCTCAAGCCTTGAGGACAAGGCTGTTTTTAAGGGGGAGGACATGTTAGGGTCCTAACCCTCACATAGGAAGAACAATATATTTGGATGTAATAAAGGTCAATATTAATAAGGCCTTGAAATAAGACCTAATAGAAGCTCCCGCTTCTAGAAGGATCTTCCTCTAGATGCTTCTTTTGATAGACATATTTAGTATAAATAGGAGTCGAGGGTATGAGAACCCTAGATTGTAGATTATTGTAATAGATCTCTGCTCAAATGGAGGTTTCCCCCTTGAAGAGGCCCGTGAACATTGCTCTCAAAATCAAAGTGCTATTTCTGTTTTTATTCTTATATCATTTCAGTGTTATTGTGGTGATTATTCTGGTTATATTGTTGTTATTCTGACATTTCTAGCATTTTATTTATGTTCCGCATACTTTTTATATATGGTATATTACAGAAGTGACAACCATCGATTCGGCTCCTAGCCGACTGCTCAGGCATGAACTGATGACTAAAGGGATAAGGGATGGAAGATAAAACCACAATATTTTCATAATAATCAATACGACCCACACAAAGAAGTCATTGAAATTAGAAGTTGGGTTCGCCAAGGGATTGTCATTCAACTCACAGGTTTATCATTCACAATGTATTAGAACATTTCTTTAATATTCCTTAAAAGTTACCTATGGTTGGATCCACAAAGACCACATATAATGCAATGCATTAGAATCCCCAAAACAAAGAGTTTAATCTTCATAACCTCACACACCCACTAATAACATAAGAAATCTTTAGTAAGTGGTGCACAACAACTTATTATGCCTTTAATCTTTGCACATAAGAAATCTTTCTTTACGAAGTGGTGCACTCTTATCTGATCACAGATTGGATAATGTTATATTATATAACATATGAACTATGAAAATGTTATATTATATAGTTGGATCACTTGAGAGATTTAAGGACAAATTGTTGAATAGTTGTGGATATGGTTGAACTAAATACATAACTGTGACATATTTAATGGTCACCTAAAGTTCCCATAATACATAACTAAAGCTCCCTATGGTTGGATCCACTAAGACCACATATAATGCAATGCATTAGAATCAACAAAACAAAGAGTTTAATCTTCATAACTTCACACACCCACTAATAACATCAACATGGGATGGGTATGAGTGTTGTTCGTATTCCTAATATAAATTTCTATGAGGTGGAGCAAATGTAATATTTGTGAGGCTTACTTGGAGTTAGAAATCTAGACAAAATATAGTCATATAAGGTGAAAATTCATGTTGATTGAGAGCAATCATGACAATAATTTCAAATGTAAGTGCATCATAACCTATTGTAAACATAGTAATGTGAGTTTTAATGGGATATATATTAAGAAGAACATGATGTTGAGTGATTCTTAATTGTCACAAAATTTATGGTGGTAATGAAGCCTATTTCTACAAATAGTAATGTGAGTTTTAATGACGTATATATTTTGAAGAAGATGCAATTGAGTGAGTCTTAATTGTCAAAAAATTAATTGTTCTAAAGGGTAATGTATATAGATATCCACACTCCCCTCGCATTGTGGGAGGATCATGCTATCCACACTCCCCTAGATGTGTGATGACTAATACTAGTTGTCTACTAGAGATGTTAGGTCGAAAGGTTTGATGCTTTCACATTTGGATTATATCTAGAGTTTTGGATTACTAAGACGAGGGTGGTGAATCAATAATAACGTAATTATAATCCTTTTTCTTCAAATGTTATATCAATGTAGAATTATTATCCAATAATGAGCAGTAATAAATAAACAATCACACACATACACAATACACCAGTGTTTTACGTGGAAACCCAAATCGGGAGAAAACCACAGAATGCTTTTTCTTATATGTCTTGAAGAATTACTTTCATTGGAAGCACCAACTTCCTTTGTTTTCCAGCTGCAACTGGAAGGAGGCTCCAACCCCCTAGTTTCTCAGGCTACTACTTGAGGGAAGCTCTAACTCCCCAAATCTCTGGCTACAACCAGAAGGAGGCTACAACCACCTGTCCTTGCCCTGTCCTGCCACCTTGAAGTAGAAGTAGAATGATGGAACCACTGTCACACTATCACTGTGAGATATACCACTGTAAACCTGTACCAATAAATCTAAACCATGCATCAACCATGCATCAACCTGTACCTCAACCTGTAATCAACATGTAATCAACATGTACCATAAACAAGTGCATCAACCATGTATCAACTTGTATCTCAACCTATAATCAACCTGTACCATAAACAAGTGCATCAAACATGCACCAACCTATAATCAACCTGTACCATAAACAAGTGCATCCAACCATGTACCAAGTATGTAACAATCATGTGTCAACTACTCATAAACTATGACTCATCAATATGTACCAACATCATCAACTATACACCTCATGTATGTGTCAACTCATCAACTACTTGTCTCAACCATGTACTCAACATATACCTCAACCAAAAGTCCTCATCAATTTCATCATCCAAATCTAATTTTTAGCTATGTAATAGACCTGATGTATATGATCACATTCCTGCAAACCTTCCTTAACTTTAAAAACAAGAGACTAGCATTTTCATCAAACTTTTCTTTAGTCTCACATGCCTAGTTTTGGATTAGTCAACAACCCTAACTTGAAGTAAT
>ML807048.1:149695-170308 GCA_009831015.1 Picea engelmannii | reverse complement strand
TGGGAGTAAGTGTTAGAGGGGGGTAGAGAGAGTGATTAAGAGTGAGTTAAAGTGAGGAAAGAGAGAGAGGGGAGGAGAGAGAGAAAGGGGGGTAGAGAAGGAAGGAGGGATAAAAGAGAGAGAGAGAGAGAGAGAGAGAGAATGATATAGTTGGGGGGAGGGAGAGAGAGAGTGGTTCATAGAGAGAGGGGATATATATATATATATATATATATAGAGAGAGAGAGAGAGAGAGAGAGAGAGAGAGAGAGCATTTTTAGGAGCACATGCATGTTCTAAGAGTGTGTGAGTGGATTGGATTGGTCTAGAAATACATTAAAACTTCCATTTTTATGAATACCCCTCAATATCTCTATTTTTTATGTTATTTATCTATAGGCTACACAAATCTATATGCACATTCAAAATATATATATTTCTTTTTAAATATGCACATTCAAAATATATATATTTCTTTTTAAATTAGTATTGTTTACTATTTTTGTCTTGACATATATTAGAATCCTAAAATACATACCTTTTTTATTTCTTCTATAATGTTTTATGAGCTTAACCATTTTCAAAATAAGTTACACCATATTGACTTTCATTATATATATATATATATTGAAAAAACATTCCACACTAGAAGAATGGGTTCTCTACAATTATACAATTTTTTAAGGAAATTTCATCGTTAAGGTACTCAAAACCTACACTAACAGAGACATATACAATATATTTTGTTTGAAAATAATATACCAATATTAGAAAAACTCAAATTTCACATAGTTATTCACAAATTATATAAATAAAAATTGTATATTCCAAAATCTAATTCAATTTCCTACATTTCATATTTTTACACCATATTCAAATTCATTGTAAAAATACCCTCAATAATCCCTCCAAGTTAATAGATTGTTGTTTTTTCATATTTGCATTGCCACTAACTCATCATTAACTTACACCCACCCTTAATCTAAAATATGATCAATGTTTAAGCATATTCTTCAAATAAAACTATAAAAACATTTATTAAAAAAAAATACATACCATCCTTGTAACACCAATACAATATACATTGTCAAACACACAGATTGCATTTACTCAAATAAGCAGAATCACACACAGATTGCATTTACTCAAATAAGCAGAATCAAAATATAGAATGAATGCCAAGGATTATGGATTTTAATTTTTTGACCAGCAAATTTAGATCTTTTGGATGTCTATCAAGATGGTATTGAGTTAATTGTTTTTCTACTTCCTCTACAGTAGCTTTGTTTTCAATAACTATTACATTCCCCTCATGGTAGACAAAACCCGAAGCTCCATGCATTGAAATTGCAAGCATAGAATTTGTAAAAGTCCTTCAAATACAGTGTTCAAATTCAAATTACACTCACGGAAAACAAAAAATACTGAATCTGAAAATACAAATAACAATAACATAAGTAATATAACAATAACAATAATATAGTTAATTGTAATTTTGTTGTAAGCTTCTTCAAACTTCATCTAAAAATTGTCATGACTGACTGATCCTCTCACGGTGATGATCCAAGTTTACCCTATAAAAATATTATATGCATTGGCTCCTCAATCTAGGTTAACTATGGGTAAATTGGCTCGTACTACAAATTGGTCTATATGAGACAAGCATATTTGTCAAAAGGGTATTCAAAGAACATACTTGCTGCAGTCAAAGTCCCTCAAGTTATACTTAAAACTTTAACAGACTATGGTTCGAAGCCCTCTTTAATGCATATGTTAGTTACTTATTTCAAGTGCAAAGGTCTAAAAGTTCCTGGGTTGGGACATTTTAAAGTAATTTAGCATTTGTCCTCACGAAACTTCGGCGTAGCTAGGGAAATGAAATCTTTTGAAACGAGATCAGGTTAAAATGTGAATCATAATTCTCAATTCTAATTTAATTAGAAAAAAAGATGTTGTTTAACTGTTTTAAGTTTTTGTTTTTTTCATTGAAATTTTGGGATATAAATTTCTATGAAATTCAATTTTATATTCTTTAAATTGCATTTTTTAATATAGAAATAAATTCGACTTGACGAAAAACCCCTATAAATTATAGAGGAATTAAACATTGAAATCTGAATATCCAATAATTTCTAATCGGATTTCAGACAAGAACTTAGAACAATTAAACTATGCATAGAAAAAATACCAAGATCCAATAAAAAATATTAATTGAATATTTTATACTTCAAATCACAGAAGAGGCCAATATAAACCAGACCTTTTAAGAAAAACACATATTTTAAACAGCAAATTTAAAAAAAACAAAAATTAATATTAACAATATATGAGTCAGCAGAAAGATTAAATTCTCATAAGTGCTTTCACCAAGTTCTCAATCATCATAAATATTTACACCTAGAGCAATTTAATCTTCTCTAGCTTTGAAAATCCGGATTTACATGGAACTAAGTTAAATTACAATTACCGTAAAACTTACTTACCGACCTAGCCTGAAGAAGCCAAAGCTGCGGATCCTTGCAGGTTACTGTCACAACTTTTCAGAAATGAAGGGTGTGGTGGATTTGGTTACTAGGCTCCGTGAAATGGCAGAATTCAGTTTGCTCATCATGGCAAGCACACCGACAAGTAACGCTATAATCACGGCTCCGATAATACTCAATATTATGAGTAATGTTTTTGTAGAGGAATCTTCTGTAAATTTAAAAAAAAAAAATGAGTTATATGAAAGGGTTTTAGAAAAAAAATCAAAACTTTTGTAATTTTCGATCGAAGAATCCTAAATATTCTATTCTATAATCCCAGAATACTCAAATCATAAAGCTGTATACAAAGAGACAGAGATTATATAGACATTACTTGAAATGGTGCGTGAAGTGCCATTCGCCGAAGCTACTGTGGGAGGGTTTGCAGCTGGACTAGGGTTTGTAGCGTTAAAAAATGGGTATATTTCATATCGGACCGTGCAGCTTCCTAACATTCCTTGAGCTCCTTGCTTCATAGAACAACAATCGTAGACCTTATTTCTTGCTGATTGCAAACAAGATCTGCAGTCCTTGATGGATATATCTCTGCGGCACTGAACCAGACCGTAAATGGTGCCGACAGAAGGATATCCAGTCGATCCTTCAGCGAATCCCTTATTTGCAGGATCATAAGCTTGTTCAGACAGGTAGGAAAGGAAATTTAAAGTCGTAGTCCTAAAATTAGATAGATTTCTTGCAACGATATCTTTATCGTTCTCCAGAAAAGTCCCGTTGGTGTCTAGCTTTGAAAAGAAGCTATAGTTCTCGTATCGCAGAAAGCAGTTATCCCGCCATTCTTGACCACCTATGTCGTTTCCGCAAAGTTGTCGAACGGTATCGCTTGCTTGCCGTGAACAGATTGAGCAGTCTTTCTGAGATATGTTGTTACCTATGCACTGGAGGAGGCCATAGATTCTGTTGGGACTTTGGCCGTAGAAAGAAGTCTTGAACCCTGTTTGAGCTGCGTTCTTCACTAGATCACCCATTACCCTGTCCAAATTGCTCGAAAATGTACTCCCATCGGTGTAAGTCGAAGCATTATTGCATTTATATGACCGCAAGTCTGATATAACCGAAGGAAAGCTGCTAATGAATAGTAAACCGATCAAATAAAATAACATAGTTGCTTGCTTCCAGGAATCAGCAAAGTATAAATTACACTTATCGAAGTTTCTCATGATCTTGAAGCTGGCAGCCTTCGTCAAGGATTCTGATCGATATGGGATGCAAGCCGCTATTTCATTGGCGAAATTAGATCACTGAGACACAAGAGTCTGGATGGGGATGAAAAGGAAATTTCATCAACAGCTAGGCTAGGGTTGCAAAATCGACAATATTGCTCTGAAACCCTGAATTAACACAGTCGACTGGAATTGGAGTTCTGAAACAATTACGACGTGGGCAAGAAGAAGATGGTAGTTGGGTGTATACTAATCATCAAAAAGTCCGCAGAAGAAGTGGTTGTCTTTGTCGGAGAATTCCAAATTCAAAAGAAGTGGTGCCCTCCCAATTGACAAGGTTGTACGGGTCGATTGGGATGTGAGCGTGAATCCATTCGGGGAGACGATTGGACAAGATCCCTTGGGCTGAGCAGGAATAGAATTTCAAAACATTTTTCACCTCTTTTATATATGTATATGGAGTTTTAGATATATTAAAAAAGTTAATATATTTGATGTTTAAAAGATTTTGAAAATAAATATTATCCAATCTTTTTAAAATAAGTATTATTTAAAATTATTAAAAAAGTTGAAAATTTTAAAATTTTAAAATTTTTACATATATATATATACTTTAATCCTGGTCCATGATGGGTTTGATCTTACAATATCTCTCATGAAAAAAACAATATTTTCCACTAACATCTATTCACAAAAAAAAATCAGTATTTTCCACTAACATCTATTCACAAACCAAAAAAGCAGCTTTGAAACAAATTTATATTAAAAAAAAAAATAAAAAAATATTCCAATAACATCTATTCACAAACCCCAAAAAACAGCTTTGAAACAAAATTATATAAAAATAAATAAAACATCTCATGTTAAAAAAAATAATATTTTCCACTAACATCTATTCTAAAAAAAAACTACATTTTCCACTAACATCTATTCACAAACCAAAAAAGCAGCTTTGAAACAAAATTATATAAAAAAAATAAAACATCTCATGAAAAAAAAAAACAATATTTTCCACTAACATCTATTCACAAACCCCAAAAAAGCAGCTTTGAAACAAAATTATATAAAAATAAATAAAACATCTCATATAAAAAAAAAATATTTTCCACTAACATCTATTCTAAAAAAAACTATATTTTCCACTAACATTTATTCACACACCAAAAAAACAACTTCAAAACAAAATTATATAAAAAAAATAAAACAAATAAAAAACTATTTCTAACTTTAATATCAATATTAACATAAAAATAATAAAAATAAATAAAAAACTATCTACAAAGTTCTCATCACCTTCATTCACCATCTTATCCTATCAAAACAAATTAAGTCCATTAAATTTTGATAGGATAAGAAATTGAATGGAAGTGTAGAGAACATTTAGAATTCGTTCAATAATAATAGTAAAGAACAAACCATTATCATTTTCATAAAATAATAATAGCAAAAGACAAACCATTATCATTTTCATAAAATAAGATATTGAATATAGATGAAGGATATTTTCATTCAATAAGATATTGAATAGAGATGATGGGAAAAATGAAGATAAGGCTTTATTTATTTTATATCAATTTTTGTGTAAAAGATATTTTGGTGAATATATGTTCCACCACTTTATCAAATTTATTGTTTATATGGAAAACCATATATAGGTTAAATTAGTATATCCTTTAAAACTGATTTTAAAGAACATATCAGTGACACTACCCACAAATCCAAATCTAAAGATATAATTTATTTTCACTTAACCAAAATATTAACCTATCCCTTTATTACTCCTCTCTCATATTTTAATAGATTATTTTTTTAGTTTCTCTTCCCTCACTCTCACTCTCTCTTTGGACCTTTCTTTTCCTTTTAATTGAAATATTTATATTATTGTCTATACTATTTAGTAGAGTCATCTATTTTCTTAACCTCTGTATAGAAGCTTTTATTTCCTTTATAAAATTTTTAATTAAATTTAACTTTCCCTCTTATTATCTTATAACATTTTTATCATCTTATGTTTTATTATCCCTACTACTAATTTTTAATATCTTATTTTCATCCTCTAGTCATAATGGTATTTCATTATCTTATAAATTTATCCTCCTAGTATTCCTTGCCTTTCTCCTTAATAGTTATTTCATTATCTTAATATAATTATCCTCCTCATATTCCTTGCCTTTCTTCTCAAGAGTCATCTTGTAATTATTTCTTTATATACTTTTCCTTAACACTTTTTTCTAACATTTTTAACCTTCATTTGTCCCAAATTGTGGGTGAAGTATCCACTAGAAACGTTGGATGTTTCAAAACTTCTTACACAGTATTCATCCAAAGAATTTAAACATAAAAAATAATTGTGAAAGCTTGCTCACTTAGTGATGTAGGGACATCAATCAATCTCAGTTGTTGACTTCTAGAAGCTTAGTTTAGTTGAGCTTGATTTAAATACAAATAAGTTCCTAAATAGTAGTGTTGAGTGTGAGTGTAATAATGGTTTTTGTTGCCAAATAATACTCTTGGACTGTTGGAGTGTAAAATTTATTACTTAAAATAGCCTTGAGAGTTATCACATCCTATTAGTTTGCATCTGAGTAGAATGATTGTATATTTAAATGTGAATTTGTCACTGAGAATAGTGAGAATAATGGTTGATGGAGTGAAGAAAAACATAGAAATTATCTCTCTGTCAGAAAAATTATTCATCTTCAGATCCAAATAACCATAGTTGATTGTATTTTATTACATTGCTAGTATGTGTGCAAGGTCGTTTAAGTTATGAATGAGAAGTTGTTGAATGGAATATAGTTGTTGTCCAGTAATTGAAAATACTAGAATCTCTCTGCGTTGTTTTCCTACAAGTTGAAGTAAATTTTTGATCTTTGCAATCACCATTTGGAAGATAAGTGAAGTAGAAATTATGTTAGACTTGGTGGTTTCCTTGCCAATTCATTGAAAAATCCAAGAGTAGCTTGTTGGGTCTATGTATCTCTATTTGTTGAAGAAACTGGGACAACTACGAAGATCATGAGACAAATCAATGATCTCTTTGGAATCCAATGACATAACAATAAAAAAAATGTTACATTGGATAAGTGCATGAATAATATGCAAGGTTTGATTTAATTAATGGAGCCTTTGTTGGAGAATAATGATGAAATGCCATGATTAGTATTTGGTTTGGTTTTGTTAGAACTTGTTGGAGATTGTTGAGATATTCTCTCAACCTCCATATCCATGTTTGGGATCAGTTGGATCTTACTCCAACTATATATATGTATTGTATCTTGATTTATTCATGAAATAGAAAATATTATTAGTGTGTGTAATATTATGCTATGACTTCTCTCTCAAATTTTATCTTGGTGTCAGAGCTCATCTGAGCCTGAATCCCTCAAGGGAGGGCTGAAGATGTGAGAGCGTTGATAGTCTATTCATATGTACATAGGTTTTCATAGGAGAGAGTGATTGTCTGAGTGTATGAGAGGATGGTTGTCGAAGGTGTTGAATATGTGCAAACAATAATTCAACTGGTGGTGGATTTTATGAGATGAAACGAACCTACGATTGAAGCTCGTGAGGTCTTCTTGTATCTACGCAGACGATTTGTGAGCATTATTAATGCCTGCATAAACTTTTGCAAAGGGATTTTCATTTTTAGTAATAACGGCCTCAGTGTTTTTTGTTTGAGAAAGAAGCACACGGTATATCACATGGATCTACAGATCTTTGTGTGAAAGGAGAGAACGTGAAATTTTAGCTGCCTCTGCATTATCCAAAGTGTTTGAAGAGAACGTGACATTTCAGTTGTCTGTGCATTACCCAAAGTGTTCGAAGACTGATTAAGTAGTTGTTGGAATTCAATCCGCGTAATTGTTATTGAAAAATGTGTTTGTTGACCAACTCTTGGCCAAGAATAAGCTGTTGATGAATTCAAAATGGTGGATTGAGAGCTAACCTTGTTGAAGGGTCATAATTTTCTTTAAAAAAAAATATTGGATCAGTTGTGTGCTAAAAATGAAAGCTTGACACAGCTGGAAACAAAAGAGTTTCTCAAGGCAATCATTTTTTATAATGGGCCATTGATGGTGATGTTTTCTTCTTATAGTGCTAGAAAATATATTAGTTGTTTAGTGTGCAAAGTGTGAGAACTTTGAACAATTTGTGATGTTTGTAAAATTATATTACGAAGAAGCAATCAATGAACAAAGTAGTGTAAGTCAAATTGGTGGTTCTCAACATTCTTTGGCGCCAAGAGAACATAGTACTGATTTGATGGTCTGTTATATGCTGGTAGATCTTGTTGTGCTTGGGCCTTCAAGATCAACACCTATAGTTTATCCTTGTGTGATTTAGAGTGTGTAAAAGGTCACTATGTATGGCCAATTACTGAGTACATTGAATAGTTAGATTGCTTACCTAGATAACTGTCAAATACATTATTTGTTGTCTATTTCACAGATGGAAGACAATCAATAGATGACTTAGTATCTAGACTATTCTTTGGGGTAGTCATGAATTGTTGATCCTACAATTATGTTATTAATGATCTGAAGGAGTTGTATATGTACTAATGAATTGGTAGCTAAAAGATGATGGGAGTAAAAGAGTGGTGTCTATGAATTTTAGAGGCCAATGTAAGGGTTGATGACGATCATGTCAGACAAATATTGTGAGTGTTTATTATTATTGTGTATTGTAAAAAACACATTTCTCCATTAAGGGGGAGTGTTGGAGAATAATGACGAAATTCCATGATTAGTATTTGGTTTGGGTTTGTTATAACTAGTTGGAGGTTGTTGAGATATTCTCTCAACCTCTAATCCATGTTTGGGATCAATTGGATTGTAACGTCCCCGACCATCAACACCACTGTCGGACAATGCTACCCCAAATATCTTGTCTTCTACAAACTAGCTCTGATACCAATTTGTAGCATCCCCAACCACCAACAGGTCGGGCAACACTAGTGCGGAACACACACACACACACACACACACACACACACACACACACACACACATACACATATAACATGTATTTCTAATGAATTTTAAAACAAATAACACAGAGTTACTGCTACCATACAGACTCAAATGGAATTGACAGTAATTCGTACATGCAATGAAACACATGATATCATTTCCAGAGTCACAGACATGCATAACATTCATAAGTAAGCATAGAAATGATACTTATCTTTTAATTGGAGTAAAACCACCAACTGTGTGCATATCTTCCATGAACCTCCCAACCTTAGACCACACTGCTCATCACTCTCATCAATAGGTCACCTCTGAGCTAGGACTAAACTCCACCGGGCAAAGGATTCCTAGGCTAGGCAAGGTCAATAGGGAAGTCACACAGTTTAAGAGGAAGGATTCTCTCCTAGGAGCCACTTACGCCCATTTCTCACAGACTCTCATTCCCCACATGCCTGTCCCACCCTAGGAGTATACACCTTCACTTTCACACAGTCCATCGACTACTCAACCTCCCTTACCTTGGGCTTCAAAAACAGGTCAAACCAGAATTCTTAGAGCTCTGTAGTAGCTATGGGACTCTCTCCAGGAGAACTCGCCTCCTCAACACACTCTCTCACCTGGAGAGAGTTTCTCACAGGCCTGACAACCTACTTCTTCAACCCACAACAACCTCTCTCACCTGGAGAGAGAGTTGCTCATAGGCCAGACAACCTTCTTCTTCAATACAAAACCACCTCTCTCACCTGGAGAGAGAGTTGCTCACAGGCCCGACAACCTGCTTCTTCAACCACAATAGCTAACTCGGGTAAGGCAAAGGACGAATCAGTGATTTACAGAGGTGAAAATTGTCACGGTACAATAATGGAGAAATTGGTTGGCTTCGGGCTTACTCAGTGCTTGAATGAACTTGTGAGGAGAGACAGGGCAGACTGGTCTAGCATAACCAAGATGATGAGAGTGTGAGAGAAAAAAATGTTTGTGCATGAACCCCTTTTTCGTGAGTGAGTTCCTCCTCGTGCGTGAGTGAGTTCGTGTGCGTGAGTGCCCCCCCAGCAAGAATCCCCCCCTTAAGATTGCATGTGCCTGAGCGGACACTTGTTGCTCATGAAGCATGTTCCTTCCCTTTGGAAGTCACCTGTCCTCCCCAATGAACTTAGGATAAAAACATATCCTTTTAAATAACTTTTGGAATAATAATAAATTATTATTCTCTTGAACTTAAGCCCTTAGGATTAGCCCCTCTTTCCAATGTCTCAGCCCCCTCTCCCTTACCCAGCCCAGTGGATACTAGTCCCCCATCACTCTTTCTTCGTGTTCGGTCTGATTGTTTTATATTAATGATATGAATATTTACATGTACAAAATAGGATCTTGGCCTTTAACACCTAGGATCTCTGGCCTACTAACACATAATCGTACTAGCTTATAATTGCCCATATCACTGCCTACAAAACATGTTTACAATTCATAATACAACTGGGGCTCATCCTTGGGGTATTACAATCCCCTCCCCTTGTTTTTGCACTATCCTTAGTGCAAATTATTTACACAACATCAACAAGATTTTCCAAATCTTAAAAAAGATGTGGGTATTCAACCCACATAACATCCTCATGCTCCCATGTCGCATCCTCAGAACTGTACCAGGTCCACTGGACCTTTACAAGCCCTATGGCTCGATCCTGGATTTGTTTTCTCTTCCGGTCCAATATGCGCACCGGATGCACTTGCAAGATGCCTTCTTGCTCCACCTAAATCACTTTCCAATCAATAACATGATTAGCATAAGGTATATTTTTCTTAAGCAATGAAACATGAAACAAATTATGTACAGTCATGGATGCAGGCAATGCAATCATATATGTAACTGGTTCAATACTTTCTAGGATTTCAAATGGCCCACAATATTTGGCTGCTACCTTGGAATAGTTTCCCAACTTCAGGGAACTTCTATTGGCTTTCACTTTCAAGAAAACATGATCACCCACTTTAAACTCTCTGTGGGTTCTGTTCTTATCAGCATAACTTTTCTGCCTGTCTTGGGCAGCCTTCAAATTCTTCTTAATCTTCATCATTTTCTCTTCCATTTCCTTGAGCAAAATCTGGCCCAACTATTGCCCTATTAGCTAGGTTGTCCCAACTTATTGGTGTGTTTCACTTTCTTCCATAAAGTTCTTCAAATGGGCTCATCTTCAATGATGCTTGATACCCATTGTTGTAGGCAAATTCTACCAAGTGTATGTATTCTTCCCATTTAGATGGTTTGTCCATCACATGCATCCTTAACATGTATTCTATCACTTGGTTCATCCTCTCTGTCTTCCCATCAGACTCAAGATGATAAGCAGTGTTGAAGTTCAGATTCATTCTGAACCCTTTGAATAAATCCTTCTATAACTTTGAGGTAAATTTCGAGTCTCTGTCAGACACAATTGTCTTGGGAATATCATGCAATCGTGCCAGTTCCCTCATATAGATATCAACAACATTGTCTACCTTGTAAGTAGTATTCAATGGAATAAAATGGGTAGCTTTCGTAAGCTTATCCACCACCACCATGATGGAATCATGTTGCTTATTTTTTTTGGGTAATCCTGTGATGAAATCCATTGTCACCACTTCCCACTTCCACTCAGGAATGGGAAATGGTTGTAGCAACCCAATTGGGTGCCTATGCTCAACCCTGACCTTCTGACACTCCATACATTTGGCGATGTATTCTCCAATTTCCTTCTTCATACATGGCCAAACGTAATTGCTCTTGACTGCTGCCACTATTTTCTGATATCCAGGGTGCCTAGCATAAGGCACATTATGCATTTTGTTCAAGATCATTATTCTCAATTCCTGGAAATTAGGTACATAAATTCGGTTTTTGTACAAGACTGTTCCATCACCTTTCAATTTATAATCTTCCACCTTCTGTAGCATCTTACCTTGTTGTAGCTTTGCTACCAATTCCATGTACTGCAAATCTTCATTTGCATCTTTCAAAATTCTTCCTTTAATATCAATTTTGTACATGCTAATGGTCGTAACATGTAGTTCATGAACTCTTCTACTAAGTGCATCAACCACTTTGTTCTCCTTTCCTTTGATATGCTTGATATCAAAGTTGTACTTACAAAGGAATTCCAACCATCTACTATGCTTAGCATTCAAGGTTGGATGATCAAACAAATACTTTAGAGCGTTATGGTGTGTCCTTAGTTCAAACCTCTTTCCCATGAGGTAATGTCTCCATTTCCTTAGAGCATGCACTATGGACGCTAAATTCAAATCATTATTTGCATACTTCTTTTCATGCTCTTTCAATTTTATGGACTCATAACATCTTACAAACACATTATGGTTGAGGACTCCTCTGTAACACCCTATTTCCCCCAGTCTGTAAAAATAACTATACTAGCCAAGAACTATGGCAGACTCAAAGATGTGAATCTGTGATTTTGAATGGACCTTAGTATAAAAGGTTGACGAATGTAAATAATGTTATGAATATATGTTGCAGGACTGCTGGGAGGGGGATGTGCTGAAAAGAGACCACGATGGCTGATGAAAGGTGGTGGAAGGCACCTGAAATGGTGGCGTTAACTTCCACCGAAAAAAATACCATATTTGGTTTTCACTGGCCCGAAGATCAAGAGCGGCTCGCTAGCCCCGAAATGAATTACTCGCCAGGTTGGTAGGTGAAGAGGCTCCTCATGAGTTAATGAGGGACGAGGGTGAACTGCCCATCTGTGGAAGCCTCAAACCTGACCACCGCGGGGAAGTTCGTGCCACACGCAACCTCGCCGGAAAAGAAAAGGCAGGAAAGAGGTGTGGAAGGGAGCAGTCACGACAGAGATCGCAAGAGGGGAGAAATCGGAAGGACTCTGGAAAAATATACAGAGTGATTGATAAGCAAAGAAGAAGGACAGTAACCTTCGTTCTCGACTTCTGACGAACAAAGACTTAGTCTCATAGCATCGTGGTCTAAGCTCGAGGGTGGCTAGTGGTAAATCCATTCGAGATCGTTGAGCCTATGGTTGGGTGGAAACAAACACCCCTTTCAGCAGTTGCATCAAACCTGGTGTTTTTTCGATAAGTGTTATATCTCATATCTTGAAATTAATATTCTGACATGTATGTTCATGGTTTGTGCAATTATGAATGGTTTCGGTATAAGACTGTCTGTATGGTGTTTTGATAAAAAATGGTGGCTGTAGGATTGTATTGGAAAGACCACCTATGGCTTATATATATATATATATATATATAGAGAGAGAGAGAGAGAGAGAGAGAGAGAGAGAGAGAGAGAGAGAGAGAGAGAGAGATGTTTTGAATGGATTCAGTTTTCAAGTCTGTTCTCGGGAAATTTATTCCCTTATTTGTCTCAAGTAATTCCCTAGATAGATCTCCCCACAGGGACACCCTTTTGAAATTTTATCCAAGTATCTGCTAGAGGATTTTATGGCGTAAGTCTTAAAACCTTGCACGAGAGAGAATGGTCCTCTTTGACTTCAACATTTTGGTATTTCAACACGCAGGGTACCTAAGTGCGAGTTCCCTTGTACTCGCAAGTCCCGAAACCCCGATTCGCGAAATCCCGAAATGACAGCGGGTGGATGGGTTAGGACATTTCGGTGTTTCGGCACCCGGGGTACCTAAGTGTGAGTTTCCTTGTACTCGCAAGTCCCGAAACCCTGAATTGCAAAATCCTGATGGAAGAAACCCTGAAATAAGATGACCAGGTTTAAGAGTTGGTATTTCAGAGTTTCGGTATCCAGGAAACCCAAGGGCGAGTTCCCTTGTACTGGCAAGTCCCGAAATCCTGACATGTGAAATCCCGCAATGACAACGTGTAGCTAAATCCCGATATTTTGGTGTTTTGGCATCCGGAATATCCAAGGGAGAGTTCCCTTGTACTCACAAGTCCCGAAATCTCGATGAAGGAAACCTCGAAATAGTGGAGCATGCTTAGAGTTTGGTGTTTCAGAGTTTCGTCTTCCGGGAAACCCATGTGCGAGACCTCCTGTCGTCGCATATCCCAAAATCCCAATTAGGGAAATCCTGAAATGAGATTAGCGATGAATACAGGCTTAGTAGTTTCGGCTTTCGGGAAACCCAGGTGCGAGACCTCCTGTCTTCGCATAGCCCGAAATCCCGACATGCGAAACCCCGAAATGAGCTTGGTGGATATAAGGTTTTCGGTGTTTCGGCACTCGGGATGCCCAAGGGCGAGTCCGTTGTAATCACTAGTCACGAAACCCTGACTTGTGAAACCCCAAAATAATAATAATGCGGATGAGATATGGCATTTCGGTGTTTCGACACCTGGGATACCTAAAGGCAAGTCTCTTGTACTCACCATTCCTGAAACCCTGACTTGCGAAACCCCAAAATGATAGAGCGTGGAAAAGTTATGATGTTTCAGAGTTTCGGCTCCCAGAAAACCCAGGTGTGATACCTCATGTCCTCGCATATCGCGAAATCTCGATAGGCAAACTCCCGAAATGGATTAGCACATACAGTTTTGATGTTTCGGCTTTTCGATACCCAGGATTTCCAAAGGTCAGTTTTCCTCGTATTCGCCAGACGCGAAACTCCGATGGAGGAAACCCCAAAATGGACTAGCATGGATGAGTGGTGATGTCTTCGCATAGCCCAAAATCCCAACATGTGAAACCCCGAAATGAGCTTGGTGGATATAAGGTTTTCGGTGTTTCGGCACCTGTGAAACCAAAGGGTAGGACCCCCTCGTCCTCTTATACCGCGAAAACCCGGTACGCGAAACCCCGAAAGGTGGAGTGTCAGGTTCTAATCCGAGGCATTATTAAATGTGATTAGTTGTTGGTTTCTTTCGGATTTCGGCCCGTCGAAAGACAAAGAGCAGGGGAGTACTTGCATCGTGATTCCCCAAATTGCGAAAGCCGAGAGTACCTCTCCGGTAAAGCCTGTGGTCATAGTCGACGATCACATGGTTAAGGACAAGGAAAGGTAGGATCTGCACCAAGCCCCATAGGAATTCAGGGATTTTGTTCCTCGGAGAGAAGAAGAAAAAGTCAAAAATTTTAGTTCACGTAGTGGGTATGTGATAAATTAGTATCAGAGCATGGTTACAACACTTGGCCTGCTTGGGCTCATGAACGAGTTGCGCAGGAGCTCCGTTCGAAACACTCCTAAAAGGAGTAACCCCCTTTCTTAACCTTCTTAATCAAAAGTTGAAGTTAAGAATGAAAAATCCTATTATGTGTGTGCATGTGAAAAATATGAATTATGTACTGGTTATAAATGAATATAAAAATTGACTAACAACCAGTGTTTTTCTTTTGCACACAAAGCAAAAGATCAACCGTGGGAAATTGCAGATGTAGAGAATGGTGACTCACCATGAAGTGGGGGAGGGCTCCCACAATAGAGATGAAGAGTCTAATGAAAGGAGGGCAGTAGGGACCCCTCCAGATCTAGCTAAGACTGTGAGAAGCCTCATGGTCGAATTACAAAGCTGGAAGGCTGACAATGAGAGGATGATGAAAAAACAAGAGAAGCAAACAGAAATTAATGCAGTTTTACTACAAAGCTTATCCGACCTACAAAGACAAATGTAACATGAACCTGAAATACAGAAACATGGTCATATCAGTGGCCACACTAAGAGGAGCATCCCAAAAAAGGTCCATCCCAGAGGTAAAGGACAAGCGGTGGATGATTCCTCTGGGAAGGAAGCTGGTGGTTCAGAGGGTTCTTCTAGTAGCAGAACTAGTTCTTATTCCCGAAGAATACAGAAGAAGCGAAATATTTTCAAGGGTCATAAATTCGAAGAATTCAGGAAGGCCAAACCACCCTCCTTCGACGGTGAAATAAAGAAGGGAGAGGAAGAAGAGGCCTGGCTGCTTGGACTAAAGAAGTATTTCAGATTCCATGACTTCTCAGAAAATTTGAAGGCCCGAGTGGCCACCTTCAACTTGAACGGAAAGGATTCCATTTGGTGGGAAGACCTTAAGAATGTGAAAGGGGTTCGCAAAGAGGACCTGTCTTGGGAACAGTTTGAGAAACACTTCCGGAAGAAGTATCTGTCAGAAAAACATTTCAACGAAAAAACTAAAGAATTCTATGAACTCAAACTGGGGCAACTCACAATAGAGGAATATGTCAGCATATTCCTCGAGTTTCTGAGGTATGTACCTTATATAAAAGCAGAAAAGGCAAAGGTGCAACGTTTCATTAGCAGACTACCTAAGGACTATCAGAACATAGTTGAATTTGATGAGACAAAGACCCTAGAAGGCACTATCAAAAAGGAAAGATATTGTCATGAATAGTTTGGACATTAGACAGAACCTCGCGAAGGCTAGAAACCGAAGAATAGATCGTGATTTCAGAGAAAGGGGATTAAATCCCCAAGATTTAAGAACTATAAGAAGAACTCAAGGATGAGCTTCCCAGCCCAGAGTGTACACCAGCAAAACTTTCCCTCCTTGGGCGGAAATAAAACTTATGGATCTGTACCAGTGAAGGCTGATAACCCAAGGAGAGAACCTTTGAAACATTAGGGTTGCAGAGAAGAACATATACTGAGAGACTGTCCACATCGAAAACAGAATAGTCAGATAATTCACAGCATCCAGGAAGTTACCACCGTCAATGATGTGGTCGGGAGTATGCTGCAAATTTATGCAGCCTTGGATAATAACCAAACCGACCACCAAGATTTAGTGGTGGAAATAGAAGGTATGATTTCCCACCATCCAGTGTCTATTCTGATTGACCCTGGTTCAAATTTGAGTTATATAGCCCCTAAGGCTGTTGATAAATGTAAACTATAGCCACATAAACCTACCAAGCCATGGTTGGTATAGTTAGCCACTGGCACCAAAAGAAGGGTAGCAGAGGTCATACCAGCCTGCCATTTAATGTTGGGAGAATTCCCCACCCAAGCAACCCTTAACATATTACCCCTGGGATCATATGATCTGTTGATTGGTATGGACTGGCTAGCCGGCCATAAAGCCAGATTGGATTGTTACCATAAAACCTTAGAATGTGTAAGTAAAGAAGGAAAAAGGATAACCCTTCAAGGGATCCGAAAACCTATCTCAATGAGACAAATATCAGCTCTACAAATGAGAAGGTATTGCTGAAAACGATGTCCCCTATATGCAATACAGGTGTTGAAAACAATTGAAGGTGAAAAACCAAGCCTCGAAGACCACCCTACTGTGAGAGAATACAGAGATGTATTTCCGGAAGAGGTATCAGGTCTACCTCCGAGAAAGGACATTGACTTCTCTATAGAACTTGCACCGGGAGCGGTGCCGGTGTCTAGGACACCCTACAGGATGAGCACACCTGAGCTAGTTGAACTTAAATTATAATTGGAAGAAATGATGGACAAAAGCTATAACTGGTCCAGCGTGTCTCCATGGGGAGCACCAGTCCTATTTGTGAAAAAGAAAGACGGTACCCTCCGACTGTGTATAGATTATAGACAACTCAATAAGGTAACCATAAAGAACAAGTACCCCTTACCCATGATTGATGACTTGTTAGATCAATTGGGAGGTGCCTCTATCTTCTCGAAGATTGACTTGAAATCTGGATACCATCAAGTCTGAATCAAGGACGAAGACATCCACAAAACTGCCTTCAGGACGAGATATGGTCACTACGAGTTTGTGCTAGTATCATTCAGATTGACCAATGCCCCTGCCACTTTTATGTGCTTAATGAACAATGTGCTCAACAAATTCCTAGACAAATTTGTGTTGGTTTTTATTGATGACATATTAATTTACTCCAAGAATAGAGAGGAACATGAGGAACACCTTAGACTTGTGCTTCAAGTGCTAAGAGAACATCAACTCTATGCCAAATTTAGCAAGTGTGACTTTTTCCAGAAGAAAATACATTACTTGGGCCATGTCCTATCTGAAGAAGGGGTAGCAGTAGACCCTGATAAGATCAAGTCTATCACAGAATGGCCTACCCCGAAGGACGTTTCGGATATCAGATCCTTTATGGGATTAGCAGGATACTATGGGAGATTTATAAAAGGATTCTCCAAGATTGGTTGTCCAATCACTGCCCTCCAGAAAAAGGGGACAAAATTTACATGGACACAAAAATGTGAAGAAAGATTTCAAACACTGAAACATCTACTGACCCACGCACCCGTGCTGAAGATCGCCGATCTTGAAGCTGACTTCCTCGTGTGCACAGATTCCTATAAGGAAGGGCTCGGAGGAGTCCTTATGCAAGGAGGAAGTGTGGTCTGCTATGAATCCCAAAAATTGAATGAGCACGAGGTTAACTATGTGACCCACGATCTAGAGCTGGCCGCCATAGTGCATGCCTTAAAAATGTGGAGGCATTACCTCCTAGGAAGGAAATTTGTACTTATGACAGATCACTGTGGATTGCGATATTTGTTTGACCAACCGAAGCTCAATGCTAGACAAGCTAGGTGGATGGCCCTCCTTAGCAAGTTTTATTTCGAAATTAAACACATTAAAGGAAAGTAAAATAGGGTGGCCGATTCCCTTAGCAGAAGTATGAAAACAATTCACCTGGTAGCGGTGAGCACCTGTAAGACAGATGTCGAGAAAAGAGTTAGAAATGCACAAGAAATAGATCCCTTCATCCAGATCGTGACCTCGTGCCTACAACAAGAGCCCACCGGGGTAAAGTACGGAGACTACCAAATGATGGAAGGAGGTCTACTCACTCACCGAAGCAGATTGTAGATCCCAGATTGTGACGACTTGAAGATGTTCATACTGGATGAACTACATAAAAGACCTTATACTAGTCATCCAGGATACCAGAAGATGATCACGACCACTAGGAAACAATTCTACTGGCCTGGGTTGAAGAAAGACATAGTCGAGTACTTAGCCAAATGCATAGAGTGCCAACAGGTTAAAGTAGAACACCGACACCCAGCAGGATTATTGCAACCTTTACCAATCCCAGAATGGAAATGGGAAACCATCTCCATGGATTTCATCACTGGGTTACCAACGTCGACCAAACAGAATGACGTCATTATGGTAGTGGTGGATAAATTGAGCAAGTCTTCTCATTTCATCCCCATCAAGTCGACTTGCAAGGAAATAAACATCACTCAGGTATTCATGAAAGAGATATTCAGACTGCATGGTATGTTGAAAGAAATCATGTCCGACAGAGACACGAAATTCACTTCCAACTTTTGGAAATCACTGATGGCGGGTTTAGAGACCAAGTTGATGTTTAGCACCGCCTATCACCCTCAAACCGATGGACAGATGAAAAGGGTGAATCAAATATTAGAAGACATGCTCAGTATGCATGTAATGCATCAACCCAAAAGGTGGGAATACTACCTGCCACTAGTGGAATTCGCCTACAACAACGGCTACCAAGAATCCTTAAAGATGAGTCCTTTAGAAGTCCTCTATGGTAGGTCGTGCAACACTCCTGTCAGTTGGAGTAATCCCGTAAACATAATTTCTTTTGGACCCGACATGTTGAATGAAATGGAACAGCAAGTGACTCAGATAAAACAAAACCTGAAGGTCGCTCAGAAGTGACAGAAAAGTTACGCCGACCAAAAGAGAACTCCAAGAGAGTTCAAGACGGGAGACCATGTATATCTCAGAGTTAGGCCCAGGAAGAGTTCCCTAAAAATGGGAGCTTGTGCCAAGTTGGAACCTCGGTATTGTGGACCCTTTTAGGTTCTAGATAGAGTGGGACCTGTAGCCTATAGGCTAGCACTTCCTCCCACAGTAAAAGCACAAAATGTTTTCCATGTTTCATTATTGAAAAAATATGTACATGATTATAATCATATAATTGACTGGTCTGTGATCCAGGTGGAACCGGAGGGAGAATTCCTACCAGAACCTCAATACATACTGGATAGAAAGGAAACCCTGCTCTGGAACCGAACCATTGCACAGGGCAAGTTGCAGTGGAGACATTTTGTCCCAGATGAGGCTACATGGGAAATGGAGGATGCCATGAAACAGGCATACCTGATTTTGTTTACCTCTGTACATACATGTCGTATTGATAGATATAACATCGAGGACGATGTTCCTTTAAGGGGAGGGAATTGTAACACCCTGTTTCCCCCAATCTGTAAAAATAGCTATATTGGCCAACTACTATGGCAGACTCAAAGATGTGAATGTGTGATTTTGAATGGACCTTAGTATAAAAGGTCGACGAATGTAAATAATGTTATGAATATATGTTGCAGGATTGTTGGGAGCAGGATGTGTTGAAAAGAGACCACGATGGCTGATGAAAGGTGGTGGAAGGCACCTGGAATGGTGGCGTTAACTTCCATCGAAACAAATACTGTATTTGGTCTTCACTGGCCCGAAGATCAAGAGCGACTCGCTGGCCCCGAAATGAATTACTCGCCAGGTTGGTAGGTGAAGAGACTCCTCATGAGTTAATGAGGGATGGGGGTGAACCGCCCATCCATGGAAGCCTCAGACCTGACCACCGCTGGGAAGTTCGTACCACACGCAACCTCACCGGAAAAGAAAAGGCAGGAAAGAGGTGTGGAAGGGAGCAGTCGCGATAGAGATCGCAAGAGGGGAGAAATCAGAAGGACTCTAGAAAAATATATAGAGTGATTGATAAGCAGAGAAGAAGGAGAGTAACCTTCGTTCTCGACTTCTGATGAACAGAGACTCAGTCTCATAGCATCGTGGTCTAAGATCGGGGGTGGCTAGTGGTAAATCCATTCGGGATCGCTGAGCCTACGGTTGGGTGGAAACGAGCACCCCTCTCAGCAGTTGCATCAAACCTGGTGTTTTTCCGATAAGTGTTATATCTCATATCTTGAAATTAATATTCTGACATGTATGTTCATGGTTTGTGCAATTATGAATGGTTTCGGTATAAGATTGTTTGTATGGTGTTTTGATCAGAAATGGTGGTTGTAGGATTGTATTGGAAAGACCACCTATGGCTTAT
>ML807048.1:121432-146575 GCA_009831015.1 Picea engelmannii | reverse complement strand
AAAACAATATTTTCATGGATCTACGTTAAATTACAATTACCGTAAAACTTACCTACCGACCTAGCCTGAACAACCCAAAGTTGTCGAGTGAGGAGATGACATAGATAACTCATGAATCCTGCTACTGGAGTCGTTGGCTGTGGATCCTTCAAGGTGACTGTCACTACTTTTCAGAAATATAGGATGTATTGGATTTGGTTTCTAGGCTCTGTGAAATGGAAGATTTCAGTTTGTTCATCATGGCAAGCACACAGACAAGTAACGCTATAATCACGCCTCCGATAATAATCAATATTATGAGTAATGTTTTTGTAGAGGAATCTTCTACAAAATTTGATAAAAAAAAACAGTTATATAAAAAAAAATCAAAACTTTTGTAATTTTCGATCGAAGAATCCTAAATATTCTATCCTATTCTTTAATCCCAGAATACCCAAATCACAAAGTTGTATACAAAGAGACAGATATTATATAGACATTACTTGAAGTGGTGGGTGAAGTTCCATTAGCTGAAGCTACTGTGGGAGGGTTTGTAGCTGGAGTAGGGTTTGTAGCATTAAAAAATGGGTATATTTCATATCGGACTGTGCAACTTCCTAACATTCATTGAGCTCCTTGCTTCATAGAACAACAATCGTAGACCTTATTTCTTGTTGATTGCAAACAATATCTATAGTCCTTGATGGATATATCTCTGCGGCACTGAACCAGACTATAAATGGTGTCGGAAGAAGGATATCCAGCCGATCCTTCTGCGAATCCCTTATTTGTAGGATCATAAGCTTGTTCAGATAGGTAGGAAAGGAAATTTGAAGTGGCAGTCCTAAAATTAGATATATTTCTTGTAACAATATCTTTATCGTTCTCCAGAAAAGTCTCATTGGTGTCTAGCTTTGAAAAGAAGCTATACTTCTCGTATCGCAGAAAGTAGTTATCCCGCCATTCTTGACCACCTATGTCGTTTCCGCAAAGTTGTCGAACGATATCACTTGCTTGTCGTGAATAGATTGAGTAGTCTTTCTGAGATATGTTGTTACCTATGCACTGGAGGAGGCCATAGATTCGATTGGGACTTTTCCCGTAGAAAGAAGTCTTGAACCTTGTTTGAGCTGTGTTCTTCACTAGATCACCCATTACCCTATCCAAATTGTTAGAAAATGTACTTCCATCGACGTAAGTCGAAGCATTATGGGTGGATTGATGTTTTCTACTCCTCAAGACCTTTCTCAAATCCGATCTCCAAGTTCAAAGTTATAGTCTGAAGAAGTTTAGGCTATTTTACCCAATTTATCCTTGTATGCTACATGTGCCTTATTTCTCTTCTTGCAAATTTTTAGGTACTCATAACCAAAATATGACTTCACCACTAGCTTCTATGGGTCGTAATCTTTCCATTGACTACTCATGTGCCCAGACGAACTTTTGAGCATGGAGTTATGACCTCTGGAAGTAAAACTAGTGCCAAACTTTTAACCTCACTATTTTGGTTGTAACTTTCTCATACGAACTCTGTTTTGCAACTGTTTAGCTCATTGGATAGATCTCTCCGAGTTAATGCTTTGCAAGTTAATGAACTTCAAAAACCACAAAAAAAATGCATAAAACTAAATGTTTCATTGCTATAAGAACCCTTTAAATATGAATGTTGATATCAAATCAAGAGAAACAACAACCATTGATCTGACTCTATCGATCATCACAGATTGACATCCTCCTCTGGGCATGCAAAATGTTTTTCCCCAAACTGACGATCCAACCATCGGTCCATTTCCCCGACACCCAATTTGCACACATCGCTAAAACTCCCAACTTGATCGTCGACCATCGGTTGTCAACTTTCCTTTTTGGTTGATGAACATCCTTCAAATTTGGTTGATGCCTAACCATCAACCTTCAACCGATCCTTGGTTGACGTGGCAACTGCTAACCTGGCATGACACATGGATGTCGATGTGGCATGACACGTCGTATTGAGGTGTCAACTTGGATGACGTGGAACAACACATGGAATATGATGTCATTATCCTCTTCCCTTCATCAACCATTGGTCGATTCTCTTATACGACCCAAACAACTTGCCAAATCAACCGACGCTTGACCATCGGATCATCGTCCATCGACAATCTCTCTTGCTCGTTCGAAACACTTAGGTGGATTCAGCCAACCCCCAACCGTCGACCATTGATGTTCAGAGATGTATTATGGCCGAACCAACTCTTCTCTCAACTTTCCCAATTCGACCATCGATGAACTCTACTGGCAAGCTTCATCACTTAGAAAATTTTCAACCAAAAATCTAGTTGGTCTAGATCGTCGATCTATTATTAAAAAATGATCATGATCATTGATCATATCAACTTCTCCCAACTCTGTCGATACTCGTCCATCGTTTTTTTTCCATCGGTGTTTTCTCTTGGTGAATTTCTAGCACTTCATCAAACTCGTCAATCTGACGATCAACCATTGACAGATTATGTTGTCGAACCTCACACTTGGAAAATTTCGAAAAAAACATAGGTGAATCTGGGCCATCGATCTGATTTATTTTCTAAATGACTGAAAATGAATCCTGGTTGTTGATTCACTCAACCCTCCAGATGAATGATACCTTATGTATTTTTAAATTTATTTAAGTGAATCTCAGTCATCGATCTCGAGATCAAACATGATCTCAACCATCGATTCACTAGACTCTGTAAATCACTACAAATGTCCATTAAAACTTGAATTCTAACCATTCCAAGTCGAATCCAACCTTGCAAATTTTCCTCTTGGATCCATGGAACCTCCTAAACATTCTGGAATAGTTTAAACACATATTTCACTCATGAAATTGGGGATTTCACTATGTTCTTATCCGTTTTTTCCCCAAATCCATCACAGACAATGTGTACAACAACAAATTTCACCAATTCGTAGCCATATTGGCCCATACAAGCCCGATGTTTGAACCAGACCCTATGATACCATAATGTAACGTCCCCCAGCCCGATCGAGGGACATTACAGTGAAAAATACTCATAAAAATGAAATCTTTTCTAACTAAATAAATTACTTACAACTAACTGATTTTGTGTAGCTTTCAGCTACGAAATAAAAACATATTTAACTAATGTTCGTTGCCATTACATTGATGCATCCACAACATACTAAAATAGACATGAATGCAACTAATAAACTTCATTACAAAAACATATAGATCATTCTCAAATACGCATAGTTCATGCACAACAATTTAACTCATAAATACAAGACATAAAACAGATAAACACTTACCTTTTAACAATGGTTGTGCAATCAATTGCTTGGGACATGCATTCCACCCAAGCATAGAATGACTATTACAAATCTTAACAACCAATCACCCTCGAAATGAGGCTAGTAATCCAAAAATTAGGGTGGTCTCTCACAGTCCACTCATAGCTCATAAAACTCACAACCCGCTGATATCTTCCTACAACTATCCCAATTTTCCACCATCTCTCTTCCTCTTGACCCGCCCAACCCAAGAAATGTACCCCTTCACTGATATCAATCCCTCGGGTGTCCCATTAATTTAGAAGGGTATTTATGGCATAGGTAGCTAGGAATCTCTCAGTTGGGAACTCAAGGGAACTTGCTGCTAGGAAAACTACTAGAAAATCCAATAAACAACACTTGTTGTTTTAGTGCAACTCACACAGGAGTTCAATCTTCAGGCCTGACAACCCGACTCTTCATTTTCCAACTCCAAATACTCTCCGATACGCTCTATATTTCACTATAATTCTCCCTCCATGCTTTCACCAACTCCAAGCTCTCTTTCTTTCTCTCTACTTGCTCCTCATGCACAAAAACTCAATGTGTAAAATTGTTGTCCCAACCCATACAAATTTCCTCCGTTTGGCTTGCCTTTATTGACTCACACTCTTACCCAAGTTGATTTTACTCAACCCCCATGTGCCCAATAACTTTGGGATGTGACCACTTACACCCACCCTCTTGCATGCATTCAATGATTGGCTTTGGGAACAATCAATAAAAAATTGGAAGGTTCATATACAAATAGAAAATTTAGGAAAATGCGTTGGATTAATATACATCAGTAATTCCCCCTTGGACGCCTCTTGGAAATTATCCTAAACACTCCCCTCTCTTGTGGATTAATTCAACCCCCGTATCTTTTCCATGTCCCATTAGAAGCTGATATCACCTTCTATTATTAAAACATTGAAATACAATTCACATATTACATTGTTTTGGCCATAGCCACACATTATATCTACATAAGAATTAATTAAACTAGGGATTATAGTGGGGATGTTACACTTGTCTAGTGGGTCTCCTGGCGCTATAGACCAATGGTCAAATATAGATAGGGAAAATGTGTTCCCTTATGTATGATACCGAAGGTTTGTCTCAAAACCAAAGGATTCAATGATAGGTAAAAAAATAAGCAATATAATATGGCATCCTAGAATTTTCTATATCAACTATGACATGCTCTCTTCTATGATATAACATTGTATATATTGCAGAAATATAGTCATATTTGTTAGATATTAATGCTCGAATGAGGAAATATATCAAATATTTCACCAGCATGTGTATATGAAGAAACTATGGGGCTTTCCATCTTAGTTCATTCTTTGGAAAACATTGATCGTACACTCATTCACACAACATTAAATAAAAGAGATAGAAATTTGATTTGGGAAACCCAACTGGGATAACTAGATCCAGTGAGGTTTTATTATGCTTGGAAAATTCATTACAAAGGGTGAGCTATGTATGTTCAATATTTCATGCATTGTTACTCACTATCAACTCAAAATTGCACATGGCCATGGCTCAGTGACACCTTCATTCATTGTGGACATGCTCCTTGATTACTGCATCCACTGATCTTCAAGTAGGTTGCACTCTTCGAGCTCTCATATTTTCTCTTCAAGTTTCCCAAGTTCCCTTTGCATCTCCCTATTTTTAATTTCCTTATTCACTACAACCTTTATCTTTGATGGGTTTTCATTGGAAGGCCAACTATCACGATGGTTAATTTCCACTTCCAACTTTTCCGAAAAAACAAAATTCGAAAAAAAAAAACAGAAAAAAGAAAAAAAAGAAGGATACACTTATTAGAAAATTTACAAAAGGTTTGTCAATTATTCAATTCATATCAACATTCTCCAATGGTTATGTTGCATTGTAACATTCATCAAGGGTTATGTCACATTATAACATTAATAGGTTGACTTTAATATTATGTCACATTGTGACACTAAGAGGTTTATAATATGGTTATATCTACAATGTTGTTCATCTTGGCTGACTTATGTCAATTTCATTTGTTCCTTAATGTACATGTCGCATTATGATGTTCATCAAGGATTATATCAGATTGTGATGTTCCTCAAGGGTTGTTCCGGATTGCAACGTTCTCAGTGGTTATGTCACATTGCAACATTCATCTTAGTTAGCCTATGTAAAATTGCTACATTCCTCAATGGTTATGTTGCATTGAAATGTTCGTCCAGGGATATGACACTTCCAATTTGGTTGACTTTGGTTATACATGGTTGATTATGGTTGTTCATGGTTGATCATGTTTAACTATGGTTGAATATGTTGGTTGTGGTTGACTAGGTTGATTATGGATGACCATGGTTGACTTTAGTTGAGTATGGTTGGTAATGGTTGACTATGATTGATAATGGTTGATTATTGTTAACTATTGTACACCATATCAACATGGTTGACCATAATTGACTATAATTGATCTCATTTGACTATTGGGTATTATTGTTGACAATGTTTGTCATTGGTTAATTATAGTTCTTAATAGTTAACTATTGTTAATTATGATTCTTGTCGGTTAATTATGTTTAACTATTTGGAGTGCTTATGGTTGGCTATGGTTGAATTTGGTTTATTATGGTAAACTTTGTTTCACTTTGTTCAATATGACAAGGTTTGGTTAGCTTTAATTAATTTTGGTTATATTGAAAATTTAAATTATATTTTACTATGGTTAATGTTTATTATTGATATTTTTTTCATTTCATTTTAATAATAAGCATTATGGATGGTGACTTTTATGGTTTATATCTTTTTGGTTTCATTTCTATATTAAATAATATTACCAAACTTCATCATTTATATTTATATTTATACATAATATATGGTGATAACAATGTTTAAGAAAAGTGATGATTAATTGACTTTATTTGATATTTTTTGTTTTTATGATGAATGAAATTAAGTCATGATTGATTGATTTGATTTAATATTTTGTTTCTACGATGGATGAGATTATCTTATTGCACCAAAAGGAACTTTTTACAACCCACTATGAAGGAAATGTGTAATTCCTTCTGTGTCCAACATGGAGTTGACATGTGACATTTAAAAAAAAAATCAATGTTGATCATAAATAAAATATTTCAATATAAGCCTCAGGTAAAAAAATTCTAGGTCAACTCTATATATAGAGAGAGAGGAAGAGATAGAGAGTAACTGAAAGTAAAAAAATTATTATTGTGTTGATAGGTGTTTTCTACTTCCCAGAATGAGGGAGATGTGCAAATCCTTCACTTCTTAATATGGAGTTAACATGCAACATTTAAAAAATATTAATAAGAAACAAATGATTTCAATGTATTGTGTCAAAAGACACTTTCTACAACGGAGTATGAGGGAGATGCATAATTCGTTTTGTGGCTGGACAAGTGGCATTTAAAAAAATATTTTAATATCCAACTTAAGTAAAATAATTTTATATCAAATTTACATAAAGAGGGAGTAATTGAAAGTAAAAAAATCCTTATTCCGTGCATAGGTGCTTTGTACTTCTCCATATGAGGAATATGTGTAATTCCTTCAATGCTTGATATGAAGTTAACAAATGTCATTTAAAAAAATATTAGGAACAAGTAAAAATATTTCAATTTCAATATCAACTTTATATATATATATATATATATATATATATATATATATATATATATATATATATATAGAACCAACATAGATCCATATTAACTCCACATCTATCATACACGAAGAGGTATCAAATCCTTCGAGATGAAAACATTTACAAAGGTTTTATACTCTTGCATCTCGAGGGATTTGATGCCAATTAACACATGATAGATCCAGAGTTAAGATGGATTTACACTAGTGATTAATTGATTTATTTGATATTTTGTTTATAAGGGGATATACTTATAAATATAACAAAAGTATTAAAAGGAATAAGAGCTTCAACTAGGCACCATCCATACTCATGAAAAAATTAAATATTTTATGTCTCTAATTATATAGAAATCCAACATAACATATGAAATCCATATTCTTGAGACAAACACATATTTTATCTATCCAATTATATAGAAATCCAACATGACATATGAAATTTTAGATAGAAAAATTATTTAATTGTGGGATACCATTACATCAACCTCACAACACAATATAATTTCATGATAAGTCAATGACCAAACTTTGTGTCATCCATATTAGTCAAACAATTAAATATTGTGCCTCTTCAATTATATTTGAAAGTGTTTTAAATCCATATTAACTAAAGGTCTATTAAGAATCGAGAAGGATCAAAAATAAAATTCAGATACATCTCTATCGGTGTTGACATTCATCAAGGATTATATCTCATTGCAACATTCCTCAAGGGTTATGCTAGATTGTGACATTCTTCAATGGTTATTGTTGTAGGGGCTAGTCGGCTCTTCCCACTAGACCTTCCAGTCGACTATCGAGTCGATTAGGGAATTTGGTCGAAGAGGTAGTTAGATTCAATTGACCAGACAGTTAAAGAATGTAACCGAATGTTAATGGTATATCACTCTTATATGTGTGTGATTATGTAATGGAAAGACAGAGACTGTTCTAAATATAATAAAATGTATATGGTTCTCTCACCTTTTGTGTTTGTCTATCTATATGTCTATGTGTTCTTTTATATGATGTTGTAGTGTGTATTTCTCTATGTAAGGATCTATCGGTAACCATATCGTACTTTCCCTTATACTAAAACATTGGTTCCATTGTTGGTAGTTCTGAACTTGGGCATGCATAACAAAAAGGCACATAGATGTTAACCTCGGATGACAAATGCAAAAGGTGGGAGCGTAAAATTATCAATTATATAAAAAACTACACAAGAAGAAATCGATTGACATTTAGGCTAATCAATCTATGAAAATGAAATGTTGGCTATTCTGCATGCAGTGGACCTCTGGCATGCTTATCTATTAAAGAAATGATTCCAAATTAAGACATATCATTAGAGCTTCAAGTATTTTCTGGAGCAACGTCCTTCATCCCCAGAGCAACAAAAATGGGTGACTAAGCTATTTGGATATGATTATGTGATCATTTACAAGAAATGAAAATACAATGTGGTTGTTGGTGCTCTTTCAAGAAAATGTGAAGATGAAGGGTCCCTTCTTTTCCTCTCTTTCATTGTACGATATTGTATCCAAGTTGTTTTTCAGGAATGACTACAAGATCCCAAAAGTTCACATCTGATCCAACAATTGCAAGCCAATTCTCCAGTTTCCCCAGGGTACTCTTGGCACAATGATGAACTTTGCTACAAAGTCTGTCTATATTTAAGTAAACAGTCACAACTTATATCCATGATGCTTTCTGAGATTCGTGTTGCACCCACAATTGGGCACTCATGGTTTACCAAAACCTATGACCAAATCAAACATTTTTTTCTTCTGGGATGGTATGAAACAAGATGTTCACGCTTTTATGGAGGAATGTGATGTTTGTCAACGCAACAAGGGAAAAATAGTCAAATCTCCTGGTACACTACAACCACTTCCGATTCCACCCACTATTTGGAGGGATATCTATATGGATTTCATTGTTGGATTACCTAAATCAGGCAATAAATCAGTCATTATGATGGTAGTTGATTGCATTTCTAAGTATGTTGAACTACTCGAATTATACGAGAAAAAAACGTAGAACAGAAAAAATATCAAGATCCAATCAATTATGTTACTTGAAAATTGATATATTCAAATCACAAAAGAGGCTAATATGGAGGGAGAACTTTTAAGAAGAAACACATGTCTTAAACAAAAAATTCAATAAAAAAAAAAAATTAATATTAACAATATATGATATGAGCATAAAGATTAAATTCTCATAAGTTCTTTCACAAAGTTTTCAATCATCATAAATATTTACACCTACAACAATTTAATCTTCTCTAGCTTTGAAAATCCGGATTTACATGGAACTACGTTAAATTACAATTACCGTAAAACTTACTTACCGACCTAGCCTGAAGAACCCAAAGTTGTGGATCCTTGCAGGTTACTGTCACTACTTTTCAGAAATGAAGGGTGTGGTGGATTTGGTTAATAGGCTATGTGAAATGGTAGATTTCAGTTTGCTCATCATGGAAAGCACAGAGACAAGTAACGCTATAATCACGCCTCTGATAATACTCAATATTATGAGTAATGTTTTTGTAGAGGAATCTTCTGTAAAATTTGGAAAAAAAAAAAGTTATATGAAAGGGTTTTAGAAAAAAAAATCATTTTTTTTGTAATTTTCGATCCAAGAATCCTAAATATCCTATCCTATTCTATAATCCTAGAATACCCAAATCATAAATTTGTATACAAAGAGATAAATATTATATAGACATTACTTGAAGTGGTGCCTGAATTTCCATTCGTCGAAGCTACTGTGGGAGGGTTTGCAGCTGGACTAGGGTTTGTAGCGTTAAAAAATGGGTATATTTCATATCGGACCATGCAGCTTCCTAACATTCCTTGAGATCCTTGCTTCATAGAACAACAATCGTAGAGCTTGTTTCTTGTTGATTTCAAACAAGATCTGCAATCCTTGATGGATATATCTCTGCGGCACTGAACCAGACCATAAATGGTGTCGACAGAAGGATATCCAGTCGATCCTTCAACGAATCCCTTATTTGCAGGATCATAAGCTTGTTCAGACAGGTAGGAAAGGAAATTTAAAGTGGTAGTCCTAAAATTAGATAGATTTCTTGCAACGATATCTTTATTGTTTTCTAGAAAAGTCCCGTTGGTGTCTAACTTTGAAAAGAAGCTATAGTTCTCGTATCG
Source organism: Picea engelmannii (assembly GCA_009831015.1). NCBI lineage: Eukaryota > Viridiplantae > Streptophyta > Pinopsida > Pinales > Pinaceae > Picea > Picea engelmannii. The sequence continues at coordinate 136,469 of ML807048.1, read as the reverse complement.
CAGAAAGCAGTTATCCCGCCATTCTTGACCACCTATGTCGTTTCCGCAAATTTGTCAAACGGTATCACTTGCTTGCCGTGAACAAATTGAGTAGTCTTTTTGAGATATGTTGTTACCTATGCACTGGAGGAGGCCATAGATCTAGATTGAGTAGTCTTTCTGAGATATGTTGTTACCTATGCACTGGAGGAGGCTAGATTGAGCAGTTTTTGTGAATATATGTTCCACCACTTTATCAAATTTCTTGTTCATATGAAAAATCATATATAGGTTAAACTAGTGGATTCTTTAAAGCTTGTCTTAAAGAACATATCACTAACACTACCCACAAATCCTAAGACCTAATTTGTTTTTACCAACCCAAAATATTAGTCTATCTCTTTATTACTCCTCTCTCATCATTCCAAAAGCATTGGAAACTAAAAAGCATCCTAATAATTTTAATCATGAAGATAACTACAAACTTAGTCAATCTTTCTTAGTAGGTATTTTTTATTTACATTTTAATTGATTATTTTTCCTCTTTCCTAACCTTCTTAGATTGTTTCTCTTCCCTCACTCTATCTTTGGACCTTTCTTTTCCTTTTAATTGAATTATTTCTATTATTGTCTATACTATTTAGTAGAGTCATGTATTTTCTTAACCTCTTTATGGAGGCTTTTATTTCCTTTATAAAATTTTCAATTAAATTTAACTTTCCCTCTTATTATCTTATAACATTTTTATCATCTTATGTTGTATTATCCCTACTACTAATTTTTAGTATCATATTTTCATCCTCTAGTCATAATGGTATTTCATTATCTTATAAATTTATCCTCATAGTATTCCTTGCCTTGCCTTTCACCTTAATAGTTATTTCATTATCTTAATATAATTACCCTCCTCATATTTTTTGTTTTTCTTCTGAAGAGTCATCTTGCAATTGTTTATTTATATACTTTTCATTAACACTCTTTTCTAGCATCTTAAGCTTCATTTGTCCCAGATGATGGGTGGAGTGTCCACTCGAACTGTTGGATGTTTCAAAACTTTGAAGCTTAGTTTAGTTGAACTTGTTTTAAATACGAATAAGTTCCTAAATAGTAGTGATGATTGTGAGTGTAATAATGGTTTTTGTTGCCAAATAATACTCTCGGATTGTTGTAGAGTAAAACTGTAAAACTTATTACTTAAAATAACCTCGAGAGTTATCACATCCTATTAGTTTGGATCTTAGTAGAATGATCGTATATTTACATGTGAATTTGTAACCGAGAATAGTGGTTGATGGAGTGAAGAAAAACATAGAAATTATCTTTGTGTCTTGGTCAGAAAAATTATTTATCTTCAGATCCAAATAACCATAGCTGATTGTATTTTATTACATTGCTAGTATGTGTGCATGGTCGTTTAAGTTATGAATGAGAAGTTGTTGAATGGAATATAGTTGTTCTCCAATAATTGAAAATACCAGAAGCTCTCTGCTTTGTTTTCCTGTAAGTTGAAGTAAATTGTTGATCTTTGCAATCACCATTTGGAAGATAAACTTGATCTGTCAGTGAAGTAGCAACTAAGTTAGACTTGGTGGTTTCCTTGCCAATTCATTGAAAAATCCAAGAGTAGTAATCCATCAACAGATCACGCTGTCCTTTGGGGTTTGTTGGGTATCTGTATCTCTGTTTGTTGAAGAAACTGGGACAACTAAGAAGATCACGGGACAAGTCAATGATCTATTTGGACTCCAGTGATATAATAATAAAAAAAATGTTGCATTGGATAAGTGCATGAATAGTATGCATGGTTTGATTCAATTAATGGAGCCTTTGTTGGAGAATAATGATGAAATGTCATGATTAGTATTTGGTTTGGGTTTGTTAGAGCTAGTTGGGGATTGTTGAGATATTCTCTCAACCTCCATATCCATGTTTGGGATCAGTTGGATCTTACTCCAATTATATATAATCTTGATTTATTCATGAAATAGAAAATATTATTAATGTGTGTAATATTATGCTATGGTTGCTCTCTCAAATTTTATCTTGGTATCAGAGAGCTCATTTGAGCCTGACTGCCTCAAGGGAGGGCTCAGGAAGATGTGAGAGCGATGATATTCTATTCATATGTACATAGGTTTGCATAGGAGAGAGTGATTGTTTGGGTGTATGAGAGGACGGTTGCCGGAGGTGTTGAATATGTGAAAACAATAATTCAACTGGTGGTGAATTTTATGAGATGAAATCAACCTATGATTGAAGCTCATGAGGTCTTCTTGTACCTGCGCAGAGGATTTGTGAGCATTATTAATGCTTGCATAAACTTTTGCAAAGGGATTTTCGTTTGAAGTAATAACGGCCTCAGTGTTTTTCGTTTGAGAAAGAAGCAGGCGATATATCACATGGATCTACGGATCTTTGTGTGAAAGGTGAGAGCGTGAAATTTTAGCTACCTCTGCATTATCCAAAGTGTTCGAAGAGAACGTGACATTTATGTTGCCTGTGCATTGCCCAAAGTGTTCGAAGAGTGATTGAGTAGTTGTTGGAATTCAATCCGCGTAGTTCTGTTATTGAAAAATGTGTTTGTTAACCAAATCTTGGCCAAGAATGAGTCGCTGATGAATTCAAAATGGTGGATCGAGAGATAACCTTGTTGAAGGGTCAGAATTTTCTTTAAAAAAAATATATTGGATCAGTTGCGTGCTAAAAATGAAAGCTTGTCACTGCTGGAAACATAAGAGTTTCTCAAGGAAATCATTTTTTATAATGGGACATTGGTGGTGATGTTTTCTTCTTATAGTGTTAAAAAATCTATTGGTTGTTTGGTGTGAAAAGTGTGAGAACTTTGAACAATTTGTGATATTTGTGAAATTATATTACGAAGAACCAATCAATGAACAAAGTAGTGTAAGTCAAATTGGTGGTTCTCAACATTCTTTGGTGCCAAGAGAACATAGTATTGATTTGGCGGTCTGTTATATGTTGGTAGATCTTGTTGTGTTTGGGGCTTCAATATCAACAACTATATGCTATCCTTGTGTGATTTAGAGTGTGTAAAAGGTCACTTTGTATGGTCAATTACTGAGTACATTCAATAGTTAGATTGCTTATCTAGATAACTGTCAAATACATAGTTCGTTGTCTATTTCACAGATGGAAGTCAATCAATAGATGACTCGGTATCTAGACTATTCTTCAGGGTAGTCATGAATTGGTGATCCTACAATTATGTTATTAATGATCTGAAGGAGTTATATCTGTACTGGAAGAATTGGTAGCTCAAATATGATGGAAGTAAAAGAGCGTGTCAGAGGTCGATGTAAGGGCTAATGACGATCCATTAAGGGGGAGTGTTGGAGAATAATGACGAAATGTCATTATTAGTATTTGGTTTGAGTTTGTTAGAACTAGTTGGAGATTATTGAGATATTCTCTCAACCTCCATATCCATGTTTGGGATCATTTGGATCTTACTCCAACTATATATATGTAGTGTATCTTGATTTATTCATGAAATAGAAAATATTATTAGTGTGTGTAATATTATGCTATGGCTGTTCTCTCAAATTTTATTTTCCTTAGCTGTGTGCTTGTGTTTCAAGTCGACTTTCATAACAAGTCGAATTGAGAACAAGTTATTGCTAGATCCAATTTGAACCGTCAAATCAAGTGGTCAAGGACAAAGTATGAGGATTTTTTATTTATTTAATCAACTGTATAATAGATTTTAAGCCCACAATTTGCACAATTCCGAGGACTATTTTGTTCTTCCACCAAGCTTGGAGTTTTTTTTCATCAAACTTAATGATCCTAATCAACTTCACCATTTTATGTGGAAACATATTTACTTGTCTCTTGCACCATTATTGGTACCTGAGCAGAAGGTATTTAGACGTCAAAGTGATTATTTGTGTCAGGTCATGGCTCACAGGGTTAGAAGAGGAGGCCGAAGAGGTAGAAGGCATGTAGCAAATGCTGAGGTGATGAGAATTATACAGCGTTTGGAGGCAATACTAGATGTCATAGAAGGTGACAAACAAAAGGATCTTGATGATGTTAGTGAGGATGAAGAATCTCAGGAGGAAGAAACAGTTGCAGTGCAAGAACCAACTGAGTTGAGAATGTTGAGACAAATTTTAGGATCCACCTCAAGACCCAAGCTTCATATATCAAACTATAGTGGCAGTTTGTACCCTGAAGATTTTATAGACTGGATCAATGACATGGAAAAGTTTTTTGAATATGAAGAGATGGATGAACATAAAAATGTGAAGTTTTTTGTGACTAAACTAAAAGGGCATGCAATTTTATGGTGGGATGGTGTGCAGGAAGAAGCAAAAAATCAAGAGTTGGGAGAGGATGGTTGCAAAACTAAGAAGTAAATTCTTGCCACAAGATTATCAACTTTCTTTATTTAGACAAATGAAAAACCTTCGAGAGATTGATGTGTGTAAGAGAGTATCCAAAAGAGTTTTATAAAGTAACCATAAGAGTAGGTTATGTGCAAGACATTGCATAGAAGATAGGAAGATACATGAATGGACTTAGAGTGGACATCCAATATGAAATAATCATTTTAACTCCAAGGACAGTGGAAGAGCCCATAGATTCTGTTGGAACTTTGGCCGTAGAAAGAAGTAAGTCTTGAATCCTGTTTGAGGTGCGTTCTTCACTAGATCACCCATTACCCTATTCAAATTACTCGAAAACGTACTTCCATCAGCGTAACTAGAAGCATTATTGCATGCATGTAACCGCAACTCTGATATAACCGAAGGAAAAGTTGTAATGAATAGTAAACCGGTCAAATAAAATAAAATAGTTGCTTGCTTCCAGGAATTAGCAAAGTATAAATTACACTTATCGAAGTTTCTCATGATCTTGGAGCTGGCATCCTTTGTCAAGGATTTTGAACGGTATGGGATGCATGCCACTATTTCATTGGCGAAATTAGATCAGTTGGACAAAAGAATCAAGAGTCTGGATGGAGATGAAAAGGAAATTTCATCAACAGCTAGGCTAGGGTTGCAAAATCGACAATATTGCTCTGAAACCCTGAATTAGCAGAGTCAACTGGAATTGGAGTTCTGGAACAATTACGACGTACGTAAACTTGCGTGGTGAATGTTCTGTCTGCACATCAAAAAGGAAGATGGTAGTTGGGTGTATACTAGACATCAAAAAGTCTGCAGAAGTACAGCAAAAGAAGTGGTTGTCTTTGTCGGAGAATTCCAAAGTCACACGCCGAGCATTCTGTGGTGCCCTTCCAATTGACAAGTTTGTACGGGTCGATTTGGATGGGAGCGTGAATCCATGTGGGGATACGATTGGACAAGATTCCTGACTTAATCAGGGTTAGAATTTCAAAACATTTCTTTTTTAATGGTTAAAAATAGGTGTTTTATTTATTTGATATCAATTTTCCTGTAAAAGGTGTTTACAGGATATATGTTTCACCACTTTACCAGATTCCTTGCTCCTATGGAAAACCATATATAGGTCAAACTAGTAGATTATTTAAAACTTATCTTAAAGAGCATCTGTGACACTACCCACAAATCCAAAGATCTGATTTGTTTTGACCAAACCAAAATATTAGCCTATCCCCTTATTACTCCTCTCTCATCATTCCAGAAGCATTGAAAACTAAAAAGCATCCTAATAATTTTAATCCTGAAAATGACTACAAACTTAATCAATCTTTGTTARTAGACCTTTTTTATTTATATTTTAATTGATTATTTTTTCTAGTTTCTCTTCCCTCACTCTCTCTTTGGACCATTCTTTTCCTTTTAATTGAAATATTTATATTATTGTCTATACTATTTAGTAGAGTCATCTATTTTCTTAACCTCTTTATAGAGGGTTTTATTTCCTTTATAAAATTTTCAATTAAATTTAACTTTCTGTCTTATTATCTTATAATATTTTTATCATCTTATGTTTTATTATCCCTACTATTAATTTTTAATATCTTATTTTCATCCTTGGTCATAATGGAATTTCATTATCTTAAAAATTTATCCTCCTAGTATTCCTTGCCTTTCTCCTTAATAGTTATTTCATTATCTTAATATAATTATCCTCCTCATATTCCTTTCCTTTCTTCTCAAGAGTCATCTAGAAATTATTTCTTTATATACTTTTACTTAACACTCTTTTCTAACATCTTAAGCTTCATTTGTTCCGGATGGTAGGTGGAGTGTCCACTCGAAAGTTGGACGTTTCAAAACTTCTTACATAGTATTCATCCAAAGAATTTAAGCATCACAAATAACTGTGAAATCTTGCTCACTCAGACTGACCTTCATACCCTTCTAAGTCATCAAAACTATATAGTGATCTTATAGTGATCTTGAAATGCTTCTTCTAATTCTTTTCAACCACTAAAATAAAATTTTAAAGAAATCCAAGTAATTTCTTACCTTTCTTAAGATCGGATAGACCAATTTTGGTCTTAGTGGACGTTAACCATCATCATCATGTAAATCAAATATATTTTTAGTTATATTTTTAACCATTCAAAAATAAAATATATAAAATATATAAAATGTTATAAATAATAATAATTATTAGAATATGAATATTACTAATAAAAACTAAATTGTATATATATACATATATAACTCATATTTTTTTTATTTTTTTTACTGGGGGAATCGACAACTCACAGTTCTCGTACTCGCATGACACGAGGTCGATACCAGTCCTCGTGGTTCTCGTACTCGCATGACACGGGGTCGATACCCGTCCGCTACCACTATAACCCTAGGTGCGCCACACAACCCACAAGCATGGAGCACAAGTAAATTGAGGTGAGAATCGAACTTGAGACCTCCTTTACATATTTCCTTCCATTTATACGACATTTGCCAATCCATCTACACCCCTGCGGGTGCAAAAATTGGACATGGGGGTGGTCTTTGATCCACTTATGTGTGCACGGGTCACGATACCATTTAATATAGTATCTCTCGGTGCAACCACACATTCGACCACTACCTCAAGGTTCCCCCATGGCTCCAAGTAAAGCCCTCACGAGAATTGAACCTTGCCCAATGATGAAAACCTCCTCGCTTTCCACCATTGGATCCAACCCCATTGGATCATATTAATATTACTTAAACTATATATTATTTTAAAAATATTTTAATTAATTAATAACTAATTATCATATATACTATATTATGTTATAATAATAATGCAAACAATATTAATATGTTGTTTAACTTTTCTAGAAATAAACCCTATGTAAGTTTAGAAACATACAACATTTCAAGTAGACACTCCACCCATCTTCAAAGATATGATAAAAAGTGTCGATATGATAGAATTTTATTTTTTTTGGATAACTCTTGGAGAAAAAAGATTAAATTTGTTTGTCCCCAAAGATGGGTCGAGTTTCCACTTGAAATGATGGAAATTTCTAAACTTACACAGAGTTTATTTCCAAAAAAGTTAAACAACATGAGGACTAACAATGAAAACCTACACTCTCAAATATCAATATGGTTTAATTGATTACATAATATTATTGTGTTTCAATAAGAATATAAATTAAAAAAATATAATATATTTTTATATATAATATATCAAATATTAATCTTACCAGGTTATGGTTAACTTCAATATAATATCGCATTGCAATGTTAATAGGTTGACTTCAATTTTATGCTAGATTATTGCATTAAGAGGTTTAATTAAAAATAAGGTGCATTATGACATTAAGAGATTGACTTCAACAAAATATCACATTTCAACATTATGGGTCACTCTAATATTATATCACATTGTGACATCATAAGGTTGGCTTCAATATTATGTCAACTTGTGATAGAGAGGTTTATATATATATATATATATATATTTGTGTGTGTGTGTGTGTAGTGATGTTCATCTTGGTTGACTTATTTTGACTTGTTGTGTTCCTCAATGGTTGTGGAATTCTAATGTTCAACAAGTCCTATGTAACATTGCGACATTCCCTAAGGGTTATGTAAGATTGTGATGTTCCTCAATGGTTATCTCACATTGCGACATTCATCTTCACTAACTTATGTCAAATTATTACATTCCTTAATGGTTATGGTTTCATTGCGATGTTCATCAAGGGTTATGTCACATTATGACACTAAGAGGATTATAATATGGTTATATCTATTACAATGTTCATCTTGGTTGACTTATGTCAAGTTGTTATGTTCCTCAATAGTAATGTCACATTGTGGTGTTCATCAAAGATTATGTCTCAATGTGATGTTCCTTAAGGGTTATGTTGGATCATGACATTCCTCAATGGTTATGGTCCATTATGAAGTTCATCTTAGCTTACTTATGTTGAATTTATATGTTCCTGAACGGTTATGTTGCATATTATTTGACTGTGGTTGATAGTGTTTGAATGTGGTTGACTAGGGTTGAATGTGGTTGACCATTATGCCCATGGTTAATGATGGTTTACTATGGGACTATGGTTCTTTAATATCATAGTAGAAATATATCCTATCTTTTTTATTTCTCCAATTATATGGAAATATTGACTTTGTTTAACCATGGTCGAGTTTGGTTAGCCATGGTTGACTATGGTTGATCATGTTTGATATTACAGTTGACTATGATGAACAAATTAACTATGGTTGGCCATGGTTGACTATGGTTGATATCATTTGATTCTGGTTGACCATGGATTATGATTTTGACTATGGTTGAACATGACTAACTTTGTTGAGTATGGTTGTCCATGGTTGATTATGGCTAAGAATGGTTGAATAATGTTAACTATAGTAGGCCATGTAGACATGGTTTAACCCTGGTGACTATGGTTGACTATGTTTGACTAAGGCTGACAATAATTGAAGAGGTTAAATTCAATATTTAATTAGTTTGAAACATGAAGAGGTTGAGTTCAATATTATGTCAAATGTCACATTTTTGTTGACTTCAATTTTATGTCACATTATGACATTAATAAATTGACTTAAATTTTATGTTATATTATAACATTACATGTAATGTTGCATTGCAACACTCTTCAAGGGTTATATTGGATTGCAATGTTCCTAAATGGCTATGTCACATTGTAACATTCATCTTGGGAAATTATGTTGAATTTCTACTTTCATCAATGATTATATGTTGCATTGTAACATTAAGAGGTTGACTTCAATATTATGTCACATGTGACACTAATAGGTTTTTGATATGGTTTTATCTATTGCAATATTCATCTTGGTTGACTTATGTTGACTTGATATGTTCTTCAATGGTCATGTTGCATTGTGATGTTCATTAAGGATTATGTTGCATTGTGACATTCCTCGAGGGTTATGCTAGATTGTGATGTTCCTTAATGGTTATGTCAAATGCGAAATTCATCCTGGTTGAGCTATGTCAAAGCACTACATTCTTCAATGGTTATGTTTCATTGCAATATTCATCAAGGGTTATGTCACATTGAGTTTGGTTGACCTTCATTGGACATGGTTGACTATGGTTGACCATGGTTGATCATGTTTGACTATGGTTGATTGTGGTTAATTAGGATAATTGTGATTGACCATGTTGATTATGGATGACCATGGTTGACTTTGGTTGAGAATGGTTGGCCTTGGTTTACTATAGTTCATTGTAATTGATCTTATTCAACTATGCTTCATTATTGATTACTATGCTTGACTTTAATTGATTGTGGTTCTTAATGGTTAACTATAGTTAACATTGTGGCATTAAGAGGTTGAATTCAATTTTATCTTAGATTATAAAAATAAGTCTTATGTCGCATTGTAATATTTCTCAATGGTAACTTCACATTATGACTTTCATCTTGGTTGACTTATGTTGAATTGCTACATATGATCCATAAATAGTGGGCTTATGGCCTATCTCTTTCGTCAACACAGATGCATAATGAATATTCTTCTCTCTCCAATTTTGGTTCAATGTTCTACTTAGATTTCAATGCATTCTAATTTTATTGCCAAATTTAGTTGTAATTAATAAAAATAATTTCATTTCATTCTTGAAATGCAAGAACATATAGAAAACTTCATCAAGGTAGTTTCCTTTATTTCATTTTATCCTTATTTCAACAATGATTATCTTTCATGGTACACAATCTTCATCACAATGATCAAAGGCAACACTTCATCATTATTATGGATGATCTATAGTGGAGGTGTTTACCAATATAGATATTTTTCCCAAGTTCAACATAGAATAGGTGTATGGTTCAACCTACAATATCTATTGGAAATCAACATCTTTCCTTTCCATCTCAAGTAACATAGGATCATCCAAAAATTGTCGATTCTCACATCCTCGCTCATAACCTTTATATGTCCGATTTTCACCATGAAATCATGTGCAATATTATGAATAGGTGCAATCTCTAATGGTTGTAACACAACATAATTATCCAATAGGTATCCTAGTGCTATAAACCAATGACCAAATGCAAATAGGAATTTAAATGATTTCCCCTATGTATGGTACCTAAGGTCTATCTCAAAACCAAAGGATTCAACGACTAGTAAAAAAAAGAAGCCTTAACAATAAGCTAGAATCCTAGGATTTTTATATCATCTATGGCATGCCATTTTCTATGAGACAAGAATGTATATATTACATAAATATATTTATATTTGTTAGATATTAATTCTTGAGTGAGGGAGGATATTAAATATTTCACCAATATGTGAATATGAAGAAACTCTATGGATTTTTATTTTAGTTCATTCCTTGGACAAACATTGATTTGGGAACTCATTCACACATCATTAAATCATAGAGACAAAGATTTGACCCTGGGAAACCAAACCAAGAAAACTAGATGCATGTTCAAGATTTCATGCATTGTTACTCACTATAAAATTAAAATTGCAAATGGCCATTTTTATCACTCCAGGTGTCCTTCTAGGTTGTAGTTCAAAGGAGCCTGGTAATTTAAAATGTGAATGATTTTGTGTTTTGTGATTGGATCAAATGGGAAATACTGACCTATTGAATGTGTATCAAGACAGTCAATTGTATACAACAGATGAGACAATGCTCAGGTAAATAGCTTAACTGGTGGATGAAGAATTCTAAATTTATCAACCAGATCAGATGGGTGATGGGTTGAATAAAGATAGTATTGATTGCTTATTTGATCAAGCTTATTAACTGACTAATAAGATAACAACCATTATCAGTTAAGACAAACTTAAATCAATAACAACCATCAAAGTACAGGAAAATAAGTAAATGGAAATCTGACATCAATAGATGAGAGGAACTTGTGATCTGTATTATATCATATGAAAAGTCTATTATAATATGGTGTAGCCTCAGTCTCTCTAGACTCGAACCCCCTTTTACTTCATCTGAAGTTGCTGGCTTTATAGCATTTACAAAATATTTCTAGATCCAAGAAAACGGGATCAAATATACTAAATATGGAAAGTAAAAACAAAATCATGAAAATAGGAAAAGATCATGTATTTATGTCGTCAACCTTTATCTGGATAGTCTTCATGTTTTCGACAGCTGCAACAAATCTCCATAGACTGTGGGATAATTCAATAATTCCACCTTGGAAAACAAGTCATTCTTTTGTCATTAATATGCAACAAACTTTATCTCTTTTACCCTCCTGGCACCTTCAAAACTGGGACAACACATTGAAACAGATCCTCTTAATAATAAAATTAACTCATAAATCATCCTCGTTCCCTTTAGGATGATAAAACTTGGATCTGTGCAAAAAGAGTGTCATTCTTCCCTTCTCTGTGCTTTCGGTGGCTTAAAGAACTAACCTGTAAGCCATTGAAAGCTCTGCTTTCGGTGGCTAAGAATAGTTGTGAAAGCCCGCCTAAGCCACCAGAAGTTCTGTTTTGAAAACTCAAGCTCATCCGTATGTAGTCTATGATTACAAAATGATAAGAGACCCAATGTTTTCTTTATTTTACAAATCTGCAATAGTAAGAACTGCTTTGACAGTAATCTTGACTAGCATGTGCTTTCATTGCTTCACAATATTTAGAAGAGAGAGTAGTCATGCATTTTGTTGTTTGTAATGCACACATCCGGATGGCATCACCTGCAATAAACTTTTTAATGCATACATTAATGAAACACTCAAAACATTCAAGGTAGGGCTCACATCATAGTTTCATCTTTGCATGCAAATGAAGTAATCTCTGCAGTTGTGGCTTATAAGAACATTCTTGGATTAAGAAGAGAGGACACAACACCATAGAAGAACCACCAGACCGAGGATACAACAACTACTGCTTCATTCAAAATCCTAACAAGCACTAAACAACTAACATTAAGTGTTGACTGTAGAATAGGTCCAATAACCAAAGATGGACAAATGGATAATGAGGTCAAGGCCACTTTCATCTGAATAATTCCAAGCACCCTGCTCAAATCAACTAGTGAGAGTTTGTTGTATAAATTTCATTGCTTATAGTTCACACACTCAGATGGCATCAACTCATACACTCCCTGTATTTGAGCTCTATAAGATATAGGCTCGGATCATCCTTTTCAACTTTCTCTGGCTTTGGAAATTCCATGTCAACTATTATAGAAATAGTACACTCATCAGGTGGATGAAAAAGTACTCTAAAAGCTTGCGATAGCTTCATGTTGTTCCTGATGTTTATCTTTTCAATCAGCTCCAGCAGATTGTTTGTGCAATGTAGCTTGCCCTGAACCAGTGATGATAGATTGGTGAAGAGATCATGCAGAGTATGACCAAGTGGTTTCTCCTTCTCTATTTCTTTCCTGTCCATTAAATGTTAATCCACAAAACAATGGAAAAGAAGGAACACATATTTGAATCTATGAAACAAAAAGAGATCAAATTTAAATGAAATGTGATATAGAGAGGTTGATGGGATCATTTAGTTGTTGTTGCTGCATCAATCTTCTGGAAGAATCTTACAGAAGTAGAGTGTACAGGCTGTGATAAAATATTAGGAGAATAACTGATATTGCAAAACTCTTTGATGGTCGATGTGATTACCCATGCTTTGGATAAATGGAAATCTGTTCTGGAAACCATGTATCCAATATGGAAGACTGCACCTTAGAAATATGCACTTAAAGGATCCAAAGTATTTCCGAACATTAAATGTACACAGAAAATTCCCAAAATCACACTTGTCCATCGTGGTCCTCTGCTTTTTGCAATAAGATGTACATGCCTCCTTCGCTATCAATTGTTGAGCACATGAGTATAACTTTGTGTACATCATCACAGTTTTGATCAAGGCGTTTTTGTATCCTCTGCATGATCAGGGGATGAAATTTTGCTCAAATTTCAAAGTGCTTGGAATGTGACGAAAACAGTGCCATTGCGTCCGTCTCATCTTCCTGATTCCGACGATATATTTACTTTGTCAAATGGACTCCGTATGGAGAATATATCGCGATCTGTTCGTCAAGCCAAACAGGCAAAAAATTTGATGCTGACTGTACCAGTCCGTACAGTCTGACGTGGCAGGACCGTATGACCTTACAGTGGTGACATGGCAGATGTTGATTGGTTGACTGTTGACGAATCGGGAGCTGACACGTGTCCGTTTGGTGGCAAATGGTATGAGGACACGTGGCCCAATCCGTGGGCGCCACGTGTCCCTCATTGTTTGGTTTATGCTTGTTATATAAAAGTATTGTTGGAGTCCGCGGGGTTCGACCCCCAGACCTCCCTCCACACAACGACTTCACATAACCGGCCGACCATTACACCGCTAGTTGTTCCTTGATACATAAGTATGTTTTAAATTATTTCAATTCACATTATGTATTGAATGGCGGGGGGGACGGATCGGGGCTTAGCCCCGACCCGCGGTCTCATGGATAAACATATGTGACCATATATTGGTGCTAAACCAAAGCCTGTGACAATGTTGTAACCATATATTTGTGTAAAGGAACGCACGGGAAAATTAACATGGAAAATCATGCGGTTATATAATGTGTGGCCACATTTCACATGGGTGCGGAACTCGGTCACATGGGTTTCCATGTGACCATGTGTGGAGCGCGGGGATGTTTCAACAGTTGTGTAACCGATAACCACCTATTTGCCAAGCATACGGTCCTATGCGCCATATGCCCAGGTGCCGAGGCGGTTAAGGGCTGGCGCACCCTTAACCGTTCTACGGTTTGCACCATTGGCGTGGTTGCACCCGGTGCTGGGTTTTTACGCTTTAAAATGCGTGTGAGCCAGGTTCAATGAAGAAGGGTGCGTTTTGTAGATTTAGAGACAACAAGCTTGAAGAGGGAGACTTCCAGGAGGCCTAACTTCTTCATTTTTCGACCGATTGAGGTGCCAAAAGAGCCCAGACATGGGTTTTGGGACGCTCTGAAGCCATTGGAGCAGTCGGTTTGTCAGTTTGAGCATTGTAAGACATGTTTTTGAGCACTTTTTGAGAAATTAATAATAATGATCCATTGGAAGCTGGACCAGGAGATGTAGCCCAAGAGAGGGGTGAACTCCTTTATCAATTGCTGTGCTTATGTGTTTATGTTCATTGATTATGCTATTGTCTATGTGTAATTTGCATAAGTAGTCCTTTAATCTATGTGTTGAAAACTGATCCATTTTCTTTAAACACATAACATTCACTTGCAATAATTTTCAAGTATTTCGAGTCTTCTTCATTTTTAGATCAAGTTGGTATCAGAGCATTGGTTTTGAAGACTTGATTGTTTGCAAGTTTTGTTTCTGATGATCACAAGGTTGAAACTCACAAGAGGAGAAGGTCAACTTGGGGAGCCAAGTTCTCATCCGACAAGGAGGAAGCAGATTCATTCACCGCAAGTTTCAGATAGACATTCACGAAGCATGGATCATGCAGAAAGTCATGAACGTGTTCCGGCTGAAAATGAAGATCTCAGAGGGGCTGTCATGGAGTTGAGAGATATGGTGAAGATCTTGATGGAACGGAACATATTGTCGCAGGGTGAAGGCTCCAACCCTTCAATGCATAAGGGAGGCGGTGGTGACAAAACTCCAGGCGGAAATGGAGGGAATGGTGCTTCTCCACCACCCTCTCCTCCTCCATCATCT
>ML807048.1:92927-113159 GCA_009831015.1 Picea engelmannii | reverse complement strand
ACTTTATTATTTACCTTTTAAAATCTCTTAAACCACTTTGATTACTTTGACCTTTTGGGGCTTCTAGATGACATATGAGGGTCCTCCAACTTCGTAAGGCCATAACTCTCAAACCGTGAGGATTTATGTGATGTTCTACATACAAAAAGAAATGGCATGACATGTACTATCCATATAGAATAGTATTATCTGAAAATATATCATAACTCATATCGTTACCCTTCAAACAAACTTGGGTCCATTACCCAAACCTGGGGTCTCCAACTTCTCGTGGTCATAACTCTCTAACCGTGAGGAATTATGTGACGTTCCACATACCACCGGAAATGACATGAAAAGAACTATCCATATAAGATATTTTTCTTGACAAATTCACTTTCCTTCATCTCATTATTCCACAATTAAGCATGGGTTCTCTTACTCCACAAAGCGTCTTCCCGTGAGGGATTTCACCATAAGGGGACCACTTTGGAGTTCATCCATATTTAATTCTTATCAACCATGAAAACAAAATAATGAGTCATATTTACATCAAACACTATTGGGTCCATTACCCAAACCTTTGTGCTACAGGTCTTTATTCAAGGGTTGACATCAATGACAGCCAACCTTAATCAACAATCTGCGTGCCCTTTAGGATGATAAAACTTGGATCTGTGCAAGAAGAGTGTCATTCTTCCCTTCTTTGTGCTTTCAGTGGCTTAAAGAACCAAAATTCTAACATGTAAGCCACTAAAAGCTCTGCTTTCGGTGGCTAAGAATAGTTGTGAAAGCCTGCCTAGGCCACCAGAAGTTCTGTTTTGAAAACTCAAGCTCATCCGTATGTATTCTATGATAACAAAATGATCAAAGAGCCAATGTGTTCTTTCTTTTCCAAAACTACAACAGTAAGCACTGCTTTGACAGTAATCTTGACTAGCATGTGTTTTCATTGCTTCACAATCTTTAGAAGAGAGAGTAGTCATGCATTTTGTTGTTTGTAATGCACACATCTAGATGGAATCACCTGCAAGAAACTTGTTAATGCATACATTAATGAAAAACTCAAAACCTTCAAGGTAGGGATCACATCATAGTTTCATCTTTGCATGCAAATGAAGTAATCTCTGCAGCTATGGCTTATAAGAACATTCTTGGATCAAGAAGAGAGGACACAACACCATAGAAGAACCACCAGGCTGAGGATACAACAACTACTGCTTCATTCAAAAGCCTGACAAGCACTAAACAACTAACAATAAGCTTTGATTGTAGAATAGGTCCAATAACCAAACATGGACAAATGGATAATGAGGTCAAGGCCACTTTCATCTGAATAATGCCAAGCACCCTCCTCAAATCAACTAGTAAGAGTTTGTTGTATAACTTTCATTGCTTATAGTGCACACACTCAGATGGCATCGAATCATACAATCCCTGGATTTGAGCTCTATAAGAGAGAGGCTCAGATCATCCATTTCAACTTTATCTGGATTTGGAAATTCCATGTCAACTATTATAGAAATAGTACACTCATCAGGTGGATGACAAAGTACTCTAAAATCTTGCAATAGCTTCATGTTGTTCCTGAGGTTTATCTTTTCAATCAGCTTCAACAGATTGTTTGTGCCCCATAGATTTCCCTGAACTAGTGATGATACATTGGTGAAGAGATCATGCAGAGTATGAACAAGTGGTTTCTCCTTCTCTATTTCTTTCCTGTCCATTAAATGTTAATCCACAAAACAATGGAAAAGAAGGAACACATATTTGAATCTCTAAAACAAAAAGAGACAAAATTTAAATGAAATGTGATATAGAGAGGTTGATGGGATCATTTAGTTGTTGTTGCTGCATCAACCTTCTGGAAGAAGCTTACAGAAGTAGAGTGTACAGGCTGTGATAAAATATTAGGATATGGAACAACTGATATTGGAAAACTCTTTGATGCTCGATGTGATTACCCATGCTTTGGATAAATGGAAATCTGTTATGGAAACCATGTATCCAATATGGCAGACTGCACCTTAGAAATATGCACTTCAAGGCTCCAATGTATTTTCGAACATTAAATGTACATAGAAAATTCCCAAATTCACACTTGCCCATCATAGTCCTCTGCTTTTTGCAATAAGTTGTACACCCCTCCTTCACTATCAATTGTTGAGTGCATGAGTACAAATTTGTGTACGTCATCACAAGTCTGATCAAGGCGTTTTTGTATCCTCTACAACAACCAGAAGGAAAGAACCCTTTGAACTCTTGTTTGCACAATGTATTGCTTCGATCGATGTTTTTTATCTTTATCATTTGTGTATTTGCAGGTGCTTGCGGCTCTGCACTCCTCCTCGTGGCTAGATACCTTCATTCCTATCAAACATTCCAACAACAAATGTTATGTTTCTCCATTGGAAAGCTGCAAACACATTCTCTACCTGCAAATCAGGCATTTTGGCAACTGTCTATTTTCATTCAGATATCAAATCCCCCATGCATCGGATGATTTAGATCCTTTGGATTTGTGGTTTTCCACATTGATGTGAAATAGCAAGCATCAACACCTATAAAATCTTTCAAACTGATAACCAGGCTCTGTGATGAGTTTTGGTAAGAGGGAGCCATCGATCTGCTGATACCGAGCTTGCAAACCCTGCAACTGTCAACAACTCAACAATCTGGCATCTGTAAGTTTACTTCATACTTTGATGAGTTATGGCAAGATCATATGACTTGGACATAGCGCTTTGGGCGCTTCATGTTGAGTTGTGCGTTGTGTGATATGACCCATAGATTGACTTGTTAATTGTGCCTAAGGCTTAACTCGTGGCTTGTCTTTGAGTTGAATGGGCATAATATGAAGACTTGGAGTTTAGCTTGACTCGTAACTTGGAGCGCTAGGCTTTAGTGTAGGTTTGGTGTGATATATGTGTTGGTTTATGCCTTGTGATTTGGGATATAGTTTGGAGTTACCATATAGTTGATACAAGGTATTATCATAGGATTAAAATAAGACATGTGCACACACCTTTTCTTTTATTTGGCGAGAGTTTATAATTACAAATCTAAAATGGTAAAAAATAGGGTTTCTAAGCAATACTAACCAGGTTTTGGAATGAAGGTCAATGAAAGTATCACATGGGTCTGGAGTAAACGTAATCAATGGGAACTTAATGGGGATTTTGAGATAAAACATTGGCCATAATTTTTTTGAAATGAGAGTGTTAAATAAAAGTTGAGAAAACACTCCAAAAATACCAGTGCATTTTTTATCACTAACATCTGGCTCCAACTGGGATGGAGACCTCCCTACGAGGTTTCCAAGAACCTAGTAGTTCCAGACGCCTTTAGCATTGGGCATGGAGTCATGTGGCATGTACAACTGATCTCTGCAAACCTGTAACCTACCTATAACCTGCCTGTAACCTGCTCTGCTTATTCAACAACCAATAATCGAAAAAGTCTACTTGCTCATAGAGGGAGCTTATTTTCTTCTACTCCTACTCTAACCATTGTACTGATGCTTAATCAAGTAAACTCATGCTTCCAATGAAGCCATATTAGAAACTAATTTACTGAACCTGTTCTTGATCTTGACTCAAAAAATAATGGAATGCATAGCCAACGAAAAAGTGGTTTGAACAGATGATATAGCCAACTTTCATCTGACAAAAATACTTTAACATATATGTTGCCTGTGGATTTCAAATAGTTTGAAATAGGATCATTAAAAACATAAAGGAATACCTTTTTATTTTGTTGTTCCAACTGAAAGAAATGTTGTTGTTGATTTCTTTCACTGATGTCAATGCTGAATGTGGAATGTTCTTCCTCTGTCGGATGAAAATGCAATATCAAGTGTTGATCTGAACCTTTCTTCTCCCCTTCACCATATCTCTGTAATTTGAATTCATCATGATGATAAACTGGCCTATCACAACTGACATTTTTTGAAAGAAAAGAAAATGTACATTCTTGATCTTCACTGCAATGTTGATCAATAGATTCATAACTAGCATCAACCACAGCATGCACACATTCCTGATCACCTCTTTGCTGAAAAGTAGCACTAGATGAAATTCTAACAGACAAAAAGCCTTCACAAAACTCAAATTATTTTTCCTCATCATTGTATTGGTCGAATATAGGAGCATCAATATAAGATCCTAATGATAGAGATGAAGCTTCTTGTATAGTAGTATCAACAATAAAATCTTGAAACAGATTTGGAAAAATATTACCTTGTTCCTTGTCATAATTTGAAACAACATATTCATAAGGAGAAGGAATATCTTCTTGATGTTCTAGCTGAAGATTAGATAGTCCCTGAAAATTATGTTCCTCATGATTACTACCACTTTCCTTAGTCTGCAAATCTGAAAATTGTGGGATAGCCTTACTAATTTCAATGGTCATTTGACCAACAAAAAGCTGATCATTTCCATGTGTAGTTAAAGAAACCAATTCTTCAGATTCACAACAATAAGATTTAATGATAGTAAGCAAACATTCAGCTCCTTTATAATCCATTTCTAGTTTATGTTGATGAGATATCACATCCTCATGAATATCATTAGAGAAATGATGTAAATTGTGAGGAATACGTTCTTCTTTACCATATGACTGTAACTCAGATCTATAACTTTCTTTTGTTGATGTGTCAATCTGCTCATTATCTTTAAAGTTTTCAAAAAAAATAGTTTGATCTTCATGATAGCCATCTAACATAGATGCATTTAATACAATGTCAAAAGCATCACCATGGTTGTCATAATGTGGATCAACAATCCCTTGATCATGATGATAGATATCTTATGCTGCAGCAAAGTCTTCATGAATATTTGGATCTTTGTTCAATAGATTGAAATCATAACAACATTCGGGATATAAAAGGTGAGCTAAAAATATGCCTTTGCAAAACAAATAAAAGGCCGCATGAAAATCTACCAAAGAGATGATACTGGCAATTGGAAGAGACTCACACCAGTCAAGAGCAATCCCCTCTAGTGAATACCTGGAAATCTTAATTTGAACATCCTCATGTACAATTTCAAGACGGTGAATAAAGTCATGAAAATCCAACAAGTGTTCAGCTGGCACTTCCCACTCTTCTCCTCGAAATCTGGGAATACTACGTTCCCATTCATCTCTACTAGGCACTGGATTAGGGAAACCAACAATCTTTGAAAAATCACATAAATAAAACGTCTTTGCTAATATCTTATTCATGTCATACCAGTGGAGTCACCAATATATTTTTGAACAATGGAGTCGCCACTGAATCCGTCCTTCATGGAGTCACCAGATAGATGATTACAACTGAAATAGTATCTAGACTTTGTCTATCATCGAAGCTGGGTCCTTGTCGTCTCCCAGGAAAGTTGAGCTTCAATCTCCTCTCCCTGACAACGACGCCAATTTGTTATCACTCCAGGAGTCCTTCTAGGTTGTAGGTCAAAGGAGCCTGGTAACTTAAAATGTGAATGATTTTGTGTTTTGTGTTTGGATCAAATGGGAAATAATGCCCCACTAGATTTGTATCAAGACAGTCAATTGTATACAACAGATGAGACAATGCTCTCAAGAATCAATGCTCAGGTAAATAGCTTAACTGGTGGGTGAAGAATTATAAATTTATCAACCAGATCAGTTGGGTGACGGGTTGAATAAAGATAGTATTGATTTCTTATTTGATCAAGCTTATGAACTGAATAATGAGATAACAGTCATTAACAGTTAAGACAAACTTAAATCAATAACAACCATCAAAGTACAGAAAAATAAGTAAATGGAAATCTGACATCAATAGATGAGAGGAACTTGTGATCTGTATTATATCATATGAAAAGTCTATTACAATATGGTGTAACCTCGGTCTCTCCAGACTCGAACCCCCTTTTATTTCATCTGAAGTTGTTGGCTTTATAGCATTTACAAAAGATTTCTAGATTCGAGAAAACATGATCAAATATACTAAATATGGAAAGTCAAAAGAAAATCATAAAATAGGAAAATATCTTATTTATGTGGTCAACCTTTATCTGGATAGTCTTCATGTCTTCAACAGCTGCAAAAGATCTCCACAGACTGTGGGATAAGTCAAGAATTCCACCTTGACAAACAAGTCATTCTTCTGTCATTAATATGCAACAAACTTTATCTCTTTTACCTTGTTGGCACCTTCAAAACTAGAACAATACATTGAAACATATCCTCTTAATAATAACCTTAACTTATAAATCATCCCCGTGCCCTTTAGGATGATAAAACTTGGATCTGTGCAAAAAGAGTGCCAGTATTCCCTTCTCTATGCTTTCGGTGGCTTAAAGAAACAAAACTCTAACCTGTAAGCCACCGAAAGCTTTGCTTTTGGTGGCTAAGAACAGTTGTGAAAGCCTGCCTAAGCCACCGAAAGTTCTATTTTGAAAACTCAATCTCATCCATATGTATTATCTTATAACAAAATGATCAGAGATCCAATGTGTTCTTTCTTTTCCAAATCTGCAACAGTAAGCACTACTTTGACAGTAATCTTGACTAACATGTGTTTTCATTGCTTCAGAATCTTTAGAAGAGAGAGTAGTCATGAATTTTGTTGTTTGTAATGCACACATCCAGATGGCATCACCTACAAGAAACTTGTTAATGCATACATTAATGAAACACTCAAAACCTTCAAGGTAGGGCTCACATCATAGTTTCATCTTTGCATGCAAATGAAGTAATCTCTGCAGTTGTGGCTTATAAGAACATTCTTGGATTAAGAAGGGAGGACACAACACCATAGAAGAACCACCAGGCTGAGGATACAACAACTACTGCTTCATTCAAAATCTTGACAAACACTAAACAACTAACATTAAGCTTTGACTGTAGAATAGGTCCAATAACCAAAGATGGACAAATGGATAATGAGGTCAAGGCCAGTTTCATATGAATAATGCTAAGCACCCTTCTCAAATCAACTAGTGAGAGTTTGTTGTATAACTTTCATTTCTTATAGTGCACACACTCAGATGGAATCAGCTCATACAATCCCTAGATTTGAGCTCTGTAAGATAGAGGCTTAGATCATCCATTTCAACTTTCTCTGGCTTTGGAAATTCCATGTCAACTATTATAGAAATAGTACACTCATCAGGTGGATGACAAAGTACTCTAAAATCTTGCAATAGCTTAATGTTGTTCCTGAGGTTTATCTTTTCAATCAGCTCCAGCAGATTGTTTGTGCCCTGTAGCTTTCCCTGAACCAGTGATGATACATTGGTGAAGAGATCATGCAGAGTATGAACAAGTGGTTTCTCCTTCTCTATTTCTTTCCTGTCCATTAAATGTTAATCCAAAAAACAATGGAAAAGAAGGAACACAAATTTGAATCTCTAAACCAAATGGAGATCAAATTTAAATGAAATTTGATATAGAGAGGTTGATGGGATCATTTAGTTGATGTTGTTGCATCAACCTTCTGGAGGAAGCTTACAGAAGTAGAGTGTACAGGTTGTGATAAAATATTAGGAGCTGTAATAACTGATATTGAAAAACTCTTTGATGCTCGATGTGATTACCCATGCTTTGGATAAATGGAAATCTATTCTAGAAACCATGTATCAAATATGGCAGAATGCACCTTAGAAATATGCACTTCAAGGCTCCAATGTTTTTCTGAACATTAAATGTACACAAAAAATTCCCAAATTCACACTTGCCCATCATGGTCCTCTACTTTTTGCAATAAGCTGTACATGCCTCCTTCACTATCAATTGTTGAGTGCATGAGTATAACTTTGCATACATAATCACAAGTTTGATCAAGGAGTTTTTGTATCCTCTGCAACAGCCAGAAGGCAAGAACCCTTTGAACTCTTGTTTGCACAATGTATTTCTTTGATCGATGTTTTTAATCTTTATCATTTGTGTATTTGCACGTGCTCATGGATCGACACTCCTCCTCATGGCTAGATACCTTCGTTCATGTCAAACATTCCAACAACAAATTCTACGTTTCTCCATTGGACAACTGCACACGCATTCTCTGCCTGCAAATCAGGCATTTTGGCAACTGTTTATTTGCATTCAGATGTCAAATCCCCCATGCATCAGATGATTTGGATCCTTTGTCTTTGTGGCTTGGCACGTTGATGTCAAATAGCAAGCATCGACACCTATACAATCTTGCAAACTGATAACCAGGCTTTGTGATGAGTTTTGGTAAGAGTGAGCCATCGATCTGCTGATAGTGAGCTTGCAAACCCTACAACTATCAACAACTCAACAATCTAGCATCTGTAAGTTTACTTCATACTTTGATGAGTTATGGAAAGATCATATGACTTGGACATAGTGCTTTGGGCACTTCATGTTGAGTTGTGCATTGTGTGATACAACCCATAGCTTGACTTGTTACTTGTGCTTAAGGCTTAACTCGTGGCTTGGCTTTGAGTTGAATGGGCTTAATATGTAGACTTGGAGTTTAGCTTGACTCATAATTTGGAGCGCTAGGATTTAGTGTAGGTTTGGTGTGACATATGTGTTGGTTTATGCCTTGTGATTTGGTATATAGCTTGGAGTTACCATATAGTTTATACATGGTATTAGCATAGGATTAAAATAAGACATGTGCACACACCTTTTCTTTTATTTGGCGAGAGTTTATAATTACAAATCTAAAATGGTAAAAACCAGGGTTTCTAAGCAATACTAACCAGGTTTTGGAATGCAGGTCAATGATAGTGTCACAAGGGTCTAGAGAAAACGTAATCAATGGGAACTTAATGGGGATTTTGAGATAAAACACTGGCCAATTTTATTTAGAAATGAGAGTGTTAAATAAAAGTCGAGAAAACACTCCAAAAATACCAGTGCATTTTTTTATCGCTAACATCCACAACCCAAATATGTCTTCATTCATCATGGATATGCTCCTTGACTCCTTTTTCCACTGGTCTTCAAGAAAGATACACTCTTCAAGCTCTCATGTCTACTCTTCAAGCTTCCCAAGTTCCCTTTGCATATCCCATTAATTTTTTTAATTTCCTTATTCACTATAGCCTTCAACTTGAATGGGATACCTTTGGAGGCCCAACCATCAGAATGGTTTGTTTCCACTTCCAACTTTGTCAAAAATTCAAAAAAATAAGAATGTGTTGGAATTATTACCATTGATGTCAAAGGATTATTGATGTCATTAATGTCATATTATGAAATTACTATACACAAAACATTTATAAGATATGTGTGTGTGTGTGTGTGTGTGTGTGTGTGTGTGTGTGTGTGTGTTTACAAGTATCTTAAAAAAAGTGGTACATGTGAAAAAGTAAAATGTGAAATGGTGGTTTCAAACACATGGTATTTGGGGTATTTTCGTATGGTATTGGGAATTAATTATTTAATTAATGAACATGTCCCTTCATGAAATATTATGAAAAAGTATAAAAAGAGAAAGTATTGAGAGAAAGTGTGTGTGTGAAAAATGGATGAGCAAAGATTGAATATCAGTCCAAAAGGGAAGAGTTGTGAAATTAGTTTCAGGTTAGCTTGGAATTTCTGCAATAACTCATATTCTGAGATGTTTCAGACCTTGAAATTTTGAAGAGACAAAGGAGAGATCTTGGTGAATATGTGGTAATACTTTCAGATTCCAGTTCACTATAGTTTTAGAGATATTCCATATGTAATCTAGGGTTATTTCGTGCTTCTAAGATCAATTTCAAATAGGTCATATTGACACTTTCTCTATAACTTATTAAGACATTTCAGGCATTCAAATTGTTTTGTGATAGAGGAGAGATCTTTGTATATGTGTGGCCAAATTTTTAGATGTTGGTTCACTGTACTTTCAGAGATATGCTCCATTGAAGTTAGGATTCCTTAATGATCTTGAAATAATTTTCAAACAAGTCAATTTGGCATTTTCACTATAACTTATTTTCTGGGACTCTTGAGACATTGAAATTCTTACAGAACAAATGATATATATAGAAGTACTTTAGGTAAAAAATTTAGATGTTGGTTCGTTGTAAATTTTGAGATATGCTTTATGGAATTGAGGGTTCCTAAATGCTCCTACAATCAATTTCAAATAGGTCAATTTTGCATTTTCACTATAAATTATTTTTTGGGACTCTTCAGAATGTGAAATTTTTCAGAACAAAGAAGACATACATAACTACCACAATTAAAAATTTCAAATGTTGGTTTGTTTTAGCTTTTGATATATGATATATGGAATTTAGGGTTTTTGAATGATCCTATGATCAATTTCAAACATGTCATCTTGCCATTTTCACTATAGATTCTTTTCTGGGACTCTTTACACTGTGAAAATTTCAGAGAACAAAGAAGACATAAAAAAGTATGTTGGGTAAAAATTTTAGGATAATATTTGCAAAATTGGATACGTGACATGTTATACAAGTTTGTTCTTGGGAAATGACCCAAACCAAAAAGATTTGGGAAATTTACCATTTGGAAATTCAAATTTTGGTTAGACTCGGTAAATGCAGAAGTAGTGGGAAAACCTAGTGAAGGAACAAGCAATGAGTACACCTAGTGAAGGAAAAAGTATCAAGAAGACCCAATGAAGGAAAACGTAGTAGGCAGACTCAATGAAGGTTGGTGCAACTCACACAAAGAGATTGTTGTCTCTTTCTAAGTCAGTGATTAATGGTGGGGAATGGTGTCTCTAGTAGATTAGTGTCTACGAATATCTATAGAGTAGGTTTGTGATACTCAAACAAATAGATTGGTGTCTCTTGCTAAGTTAATTTTTAGCGGTGGGGATTGGTGTCTATTAAGATATGTAAGAGTAGGTTTGTGAATACCAGAATTTGTACCAGTCTGGATTCATGTTTGCAGTAGGTTGTTTCCTACAAACAATTATAAAGAGAAGTTTTGTGGTTTTATCCCAAAAGGGTTTCCACGTAAATCGTGTGTTCCATGTTTTGCATTTAATAGATCTCATATATGATTTTTTTCTTACATGGTTAATGAATGTTTGAAAAAGTAAAAAAAATAAAAATCGTATACTAATTCACCCCCTATTTTTCTACTAGAGTTACTCTCTCTCTCTCTCTCTCTCTCTCTCTCTCTCTCTCTCTCTCTCTCTCTCTATATATATATATATATATATATATATATATATATATATATCTTGATGTGCTTTGATGAAGTATTCCTTACCACTCTTGACTAAGAGGTATTTGTTTTATTTCATGTAGAAGGTAGAATCCCTTACCAAACATCGCTCCACTGGAATCCAATGGTGCAACTTCACATTCTACTTCATCAATGTATCTAGTACTAATAATAAATTTGATTATACATCTTAGAGTGATTCTGATAGCAAATTTCCCTAGCAACTGTGCTAGGGAACTTGGCTACACTAGATCATAAGTTTATTGACCAAGCTCATCAACCAATGTTTTAGAAACCAAATTACATTGAGAACCACTATCAAATAGATGATTTATCTTCCATTTATTCACTTGAAATTTGATTCAGAATATTGCATGTTTATCTCTACTCATTGTTGGATGTTGTAATGTGGTGAAAACTACAAATTTGTACAGATCATAAGTGATTTTTACCATTTATTCTTTTGTCTTGGTAGCTTCCTTTTCTTTCCCTTTGGAATTTAGTTACTTTGGACACAATTCTAGATGAAGTTTCCAACACTTCTCTTTCATGTTCCCATGCACACCACAATGTTTACAATGCCTATTAGTATCCCTCCTTTTCTTCACTATGGTTGTCATTTTCTTGTCTCTTTTCTTGCTAGCTTCTTATTGGCCTATATGTTTCTACCCCTTCTTGGATTCTGACTCAATGTAGAGAGCCTTCTTTCTTTCTTTGTCTATGATTTTCACACCAAGGAGCTGAAATTGTCTTTGGATGTGGTTGAAAACTCCTCCAAGATACTTCGCCACCACCCATGGCTTGTCCAAAGAGATACCCAACCTGATATCCTACCTTTTGAAATCATAACTATATTCTTGCACCACTTTTCCCTATCCTTGCCAAAGGTATTTCCATTTCATGACATTCTCCTCTTCATATCCTATGGGATAAAATTGTGACTTCAACAATATAATGTACCTAGGGAGGATAATATGGGATACCTAGGGAGGTATGCAAGGAGATAATGAATGTAATGTGGCCATAATAATGTAATAGGACCGGTATGTAATTAAAAGGAAAGAACATAATAATAATGGGTAGTCGACATAAGACCCTTAGGAATACTCATGAGAAATTATCAATACACGAGTATCATTGTATTGGATATGTGTTGAATTTTATTGCCTTGTAGTGAGCATGGCTTGTGGAATGATTATTTTCATACAGAGTATTTGATGGTGTTACCATACATTAATGATGTTGAATTTCATTTTCTCGTAGTGAGCATGGCTTGTGAAATGATTCCTTACATAAGGAGTATTTGATGGTGTTTCCCTACCTTAAGGGTTATTCTCTCTATATTCTTGGTGTTATTTATGGTGAATTTTTGGATATCTTTGGTGTTTGGGTCTTATATATGATTTTTTATGGTGTATTATATCTTATGTATTTGAGTATTTACGAAAACATACATGTTTCTACCCCTTCTTAGAGTCCAACTCAATGTAGATATCATTCTTACTTGCCTCGTCTATGATTTTCACACCAAGGAGCTGAAATTGTCTTCGGATATGGTTGAAAAGTCCTCCAAGGTACTTCACAACCACTCCTAGCTTGTCCAAAGAGATACCCGACTTGATTCCCTGCCTTGTAAACTCAGAACTGTATTGTTGCAATCTTTGTCCATGTTCTTGCCAAGGTATTACCATTGCATGACATTATCCTCTCCATAGCATATGGGATGAAATTGTGACTTCAAAAATGATTTTAAGTTCACCCATTTCATCATAATGGTATTATTTCCTATCCTTAGCACACCCACATAATTCTCCCACCAAAGCAGAGCATGTCCACTCATCTTCAAATGGGAAAAGGAAATATGATGTTTTTCAAGAATTTGAAAAAGACCAAAATAAACTTCCATTTGTTTCAACCATATATTCAAGACTTCAACATTAATTTATCCATCATACGTGGGTATTTCATGTTTTTCGTCAAGTTAGAAAGGATTATGGGAATATGAAGAGAAAGAATGGATTTTACATGAATCATTACGTGTGGAATTTTTTGGGTATGCCTTATATTATTCATTCTTAGTCTCTACTGAGTTTTCTTTCATATATTTCTCAGCCAACAATTGCGTCATCAATTCTGTTAGTGCAGAAATGATATGCTCTAGCTACGAAAATATGACCTATAGGTCTTGTTCTTCATGAGGAATCCCCACCAAAGATGGTATTATGCTTCTTTGTAGGCCTGGAAACGATGTTTTTCCATTAATTTTATACTGGCTATGAGTGTTTACCATGAATGTGTTCTCCATGTATTCAAAACCTTTCTCTGATACCAAATGATTTGTAAATGGTGGGCCTATGGTATTTCCATTTCATCAACATGGACGCAGACTGAATTTTCCTCTCTATTTAGTTTTGGTTTAATGATCTGCTTAGATTTAAATGCACTCTATTTTTACTACATAATTTAGTTGTGAGTAATAAAAATAATTTCATTTCATCATTTAGATGCAATAATATGTACAAAACTTCATGAAGGCCATTAAGAAGCATATGGAAGTTGGAAATATTTGAATTTTAAACCCTTATTTCAAAAAATAATTATCTTTTATGGCACACATTATTCATCATAGATGATCAAAGGTATCATTTTATCATTATTGTGGATGATCTACAATGGATGTGTTTACCAATATAGATATTCTACCCAAGATCAGTAGCAAAATAGGTGTATCGTTCAACCTAGAAGATATATTGGAAATTAACATCTTGCCTTTCTATCTATGCCTAGTTTTCACTATGAAATCATGTGCAATGTGATAAATAGGTGTAGGATGCAATGGTCGCAATGAAACATACTTGGTGTAACGTCCTACAACCCAACTGAGGGACATTACAATGAAGAATACTCGTAAAAACAAAACCTTTTCTAACGAAATAAATT
This sequence comes from Picea engelmannii, assembly GCA_009831015.1. Classification (NCBI taxonomy): domain Eukaryota; kingdom Viridiplantae; phylum Streptophyta; class Pinopsida; order Pinales; family Pinaceae; genus Picea; species Picea engelmannii. The sequence goes on along the minus strand of ML807048.1, from coordinate 99,110 downwards.
CCTTTATATCTAATTGATTTCATGTACCTTTCAACAACGAAATAAAAAAATATTTAACTAGTGTTCACTACCATTACGCTGATGCATCTACAAAATACTAAACTAGAAATGTGTGCAGCTATTAAACTTCATTATAGCAAAATATAGATCATTCTCAAATACACAGAGTTCATGCACATCAATTTAACTCATAAATACAAGACAAAAAAATAGATTACCACTTATCTTTTAACAATGGTTGTGCAACCAACAAATTTGGACATAAGTTCCACCCAACCGTAGACTAACTGTTACAAATATCAAAATCCAGACACCCTCGAGCTAAGGCTAGCAATCCACAAAAGAGGGTGGTCTCTCACAGTCCACTCATAGATCATAAAACTCATAACCCATTGATATCTTCCTACAATTGTCCCAATTCTCCACCAACTCTCTCCACCTTGACCTTCCCAACCTAAGGAATGTCCCTTCAATGATATCACTCTCTCGGGCGTCCCATTTGTTTATCAAGGTCTCAATGGAACAAGTAGCTAGGAATCTCTCAGTTGGGAACTCAAGGGAACTTGCTTCCAGGAAAACTACCAACAAAACCAACAACAAACACTTGTTGTTTTAGTGCAACTCACACAAGAGTTCACTCGTTAGTCTTGAAAACCAGGATATTTAGCTTCCATCTCCAAATACACTCCAATACACTCCAAATTTCTCTAGAATTCTCCCTCCATGTATGCACCAACTACAATCTATCTTTCTTTCTCTCTACTTGCTTCTCATGCACAAAAACTCAATGTGTAAAACCGTTGTCCCAACCCATACGAATTTCCTCTCGTTGGCTTGTCTTTCTTGGGTCACACTCTTCCCCAAGATGATTGTACTCAACCCCCATGTGTCCAATAACTTTGGGATAAGACCACTCACACCCACCCTCTTACATTCATTCAATGATTGGATTTGGGAACACTCAATAAAAAATTGGAAGGTTCATATACAAATAGAAAATTTAGGAAAATGGGTTGGGTTAATATACATGGGTAATTCCCCCTTGGACCCCTCTTAGCCATTATCCTATACACTCCCCTCTCTTGTGGATTAATTTACCCCCCATCTCTTTTGTTTTTCCCATTAGCATGTGGTATCACATTTTATTATTAAAACATTGAAGTATAATTCACATATTACATCACTTTGGTTGTAGCCACACATTATATCTACATAAGAATTAATTAAACCAGGGATTATATTGGGGATGTTACATTACCCCTCCCCTACAATTGTGTTTTGTCCTTGGTGCACTCTATGTTGATATACATATATGAAAATTTACATCACAATACTTAGAAATAAAAATTCTGCAATTTAACAACTCCAGCATCATATCCAACCATAATCCCATGTTCCTCTCAACTCTCTGACCCAAGGAATGAACCATTCATTTATCAGGGATAACCCAAGGTATGTACCATCCATTTATCAAGGATAACCTAATGAGAGAGCCATTATTTTATCAAGGTACCCAATGCAGTTGGCTAGGACTTTGAGATGTGGTTCCATAACTCTAGCTACTTAAAATGGAGTCTTGCATTCCATTTTCTTCAAAAATGTCAAAATTTTGTGGGTATTTTTCCCACATTTTTCCCTCATGCTCCCATATATCATATTCAGGACCATAATAGGTCTATTGAACCTTTACCATCCCTATGGCCTTGATCCTAAGAACTTTTACTTTCTGGTCCATGATGCGTATTGGTTCCACCTGAAAATCCCCTTCGTGATCCACCTAGATCACAGTGCAATCAATTATGTGGTTAAGGTCATAAACATATTTATTTAATAATGACGCATGAAATACATTATGCACTCTCGTGGATGCAGGAAATGATAACATTTATGGAACTAGCCCTATATTTTCTAATATTTCAAAAGGTCCACAAAATCTTGCTGCTAGCTTCAGGAAACTTCCTAATCTTAGTAAACTTCTCATTTCCTTGAATTTTAAAAACACATGTTCCCCCACTTTGAATTCTCTAAACACTCTACTCTTGTCTGCATAACTTTTCTGCCTATCCTGGGAAACCTTTAAATTTTTCTTTATCTTTTCCATCTGCTCTTCCATTTCCCTTAACAATTCTGGCTCAACAACTGCTATGTCTGGTGGACTGTCCCAACGCACAGGTGTGTTACACTCGTTTCCATAAATTCTTCAAATAGAATCATTTTCAATGAGGCATGATACCCATTGTTGTAGGAAAATTCAACTAAATGAATACAATCTTCCCACTTTGATGGATGATCCACCACATGCATTCTAATCATGTCTTCGAGTATCCTATTAGTCCTTTCTATTTTCCCATCTGACTCTAGATGATACATTGTACTAAGATTTAAATTTGCTCCAAATCCCTAAAACAAACCCTTCCAAAAATTGGATGTGAACTTTGGATCTCTATCTGAAAATATTTCTTTAGGCACTCCATGTAACCTAACAAATTCCTTCACATATGTCTATGCAACATTTGTTGCCTTGTGTGTTGTCTTCACCAGAATAAAATGTGTTTCTTTTGTCAATTTATCCACCACCACCATGATGGAATCATGTTGCTTCACTGTTCTGACTAGCTGAGTAATAAAATACACTGTAACAACTTCCCACTTCCATTCCAGAATGGGCAATGGATGCAAAAAACTTGTTGGGTGTCTATGCTATGTCTTCACATTTTCACATTCTATACATATAGCTATGTAATTAGCCACTTTCTTCTTCATTCTCGACCAAAAGTATTGGCTTCTTACAGTTTCAATTGTCTTCTGATATCCTGGGTGCCCAACATATGGAACATAATGCATTTACTTCAGAACTACATTTTTCAACTCACTGGAATTCGACACATATACTTTTCCTTTGTACACCAATATTCCATCTTTTTTTAACTCATAAGAATTAATTTTTTTTTGAAAATTACCTTGATGTAATGTTTTTTTTTTTTTTACATATTGCTAATTTGAATTTGTTGTTGTAATAATTTTAATTTGCATAACATTCATGTACACGCTGATGGTTGTAATAATCACTTCATGATTCCTCTTGTTGAGTGCATCAACCACTTCATTTTATTTTCCCTTTATATGCTTAATTTCAAAGTCATATTCACTCAGAAATTATAGCCATCTAGTTTGCCTGGAATTTAGTGTTGGCTATCCAAACAAATTCTTCAAACCACATTGGTTTTTCCTTAGCTCGAATTTCTTACCCATAAGGTAATGTCTCCACATTTTTAATGCATGTACAATTTCTACTAACTCTAGATCATGGGTAGCATAATTTATTTCATGCTCTTTTAGTTTCCTGGAATCATAGAACACCACATGATCCTTTTGACTGAGGAATTCACCGATCCATTCCTTGCATGCATCGATGAAAAACAATATATATTCATCTAGATCTGCAACCTTCAAGATTGGTGCACTTGTCAATATTTCCTTCAACTACAAAATTTTTTCTTCAAAATTAGAAGTCCATTCGAACTTCACTCCCTTATTTTGAAAAGAAGTGATTGGAGTTGTAATCTTTGAAAATCCTTTTATGAATATTCAATAATTACTAACAAGACCCTTGAATGATCTAACCTTTTTCACATTCTTTGGCACTGGCCATCCTCTAATGGCCTCTATATTTTTAGGATCAACTTCTATCCCTGTTGTTGATATTATATGCCCCAAGTAGTGAATCTTATTTTGATAAAATATGCACTTACTTAAATTAGCATACAATTTAGGTTCTCTTGAAACTTGCAACACCATTCTTAAATGTTTCTCATGCTCTTCTTCTGAATTAGAGTAGACAAGTATGTCATCTAGGAACATTGATCCAGATTTTATGAGCAGAACGAAATGAATACAGATTATTAGCAGGTTCTTAACACAAAATAACAAAGATACAGTAAAACCAGTTTTCTATTCAATAAGGAAATAAGCTGAAACTGTAAAATGCAATGAAAACAAGCTTGTTGGAATGGTGACGACTTATCTCTGAGAAGAGATGTGACGGTTGCGCTCATTCGCAAGAAGATGATTACAATGAGGCTTTGAAGGCCCTTTTACAATAAATAGAAATTCCAAAAACCCTACACATCCAAAAACCTAACCCTAGGAGATGAAGCGCCAAAAGTCATGTGGGCCCCGTTTGGGTAAGTTAGTAAATCAACTTCCCGGGGTCATAACTTTTGCATACGATATCCGTTTTAGGCGCATGATAGATCATTGGAAAGGTATCATCGAGGAGATTCATTTTGGAGGAAATATGGAAGGAACTCCCATATTTCTCACTGTTTTCCCAAAAAACATCGTTTAGGGCCTCAAAACGGCTCCAGAAGTGAAAAACTACTAAAAATAGTAAATTACCCAAATTGCCAGAAAACTGTTTTGAGCCAATTGGAAAAGTTGGGTGGCCACCAATATCCACCTGGATCAATCCTCCCTCCTTAGGAAGCAATGGTCTCCATTGCATTGAGTTCCCCCATCAGATGAGGAAATTTCTATTGAATTTGGCCCCGGGTGAGCCACTTGCCTTGGTGCAGGAGCTGCCCGGCTTTGACGACTCGATAAAGTTGGATCATTTATTTTCGAGTGCCCTTGATATGTGTGTCCACAATATGATCATTGGATTCTTGATGTATGCAGTCGGGGTTGATCTCTATTGGTGTCATTTGTTCTACTACTTCTGAGGTGTCCAATAATGGTGGGAAATAAGGGCAAAGGAGATCCACATTGAACATTGGGTGCAGGCCAAGGAAAGGAGGAATGTTGAGCTCAAAAGAATTATCCCCCATGGCCTTGGTGATGGTGTATGGTCCATAATGGAGTGGGTGAAGCTTCCGATGGGATCTTGTAAGGCCTTCTTTCTACAAGTGCAACCAAACTTTGTCACCCACCTGAAACTTATGTGGAACCCGACATTGATCATGGCGTTGCTTGTACTTATCATTGGAATTTTGTAGGATATCATGAACTTGTTGGAAAATGTGTTGGATCCTCTCAATGAACTGGGTGGCTTTATCAGCTTCAGTTGGAGCAGGAGATGAGTCCGTCAAGGTGACTGCAAAGGGAAGTGCAATATCTATGGGACCCAATGGTTGGAATCCCAACCCCACCTGAAAGGGGTTGTGGCTGGTTGAGCTATGATGGAAATAGGGAAGGATTTCATCCCATGTGCAAGGGTGCTTTGAATTATACATGTGAAGGATATGCAAAATCATTTGATTTATGACCTCGGTTTGGCCATCTGTCTGGGGGTGGAAGGTCATGGATTTGGTGAGCTTAGTGTCCAGCAGTGACCAGAGGCTCGACCAGAATGTGATGAGAAATTGACTTTCCTGATATGAGACAATGGTTTGTGGTATTCCAAAATGTACCTAGACTCGTTCAAAGAAGATATTGGCAGTGGCCTCTGCTGTGATGTTCTTCTTGCAGGCAACCAAAATCACCATCTTATAAAAGTGATCGACAACCACAAAAACACAGTCATTTCCCCACTTGGTGGACGGGAGGCCCAACATGTAGTCCATTGAGATGGATTCCCATGGCCTGTCAGGAGTAGGAAGAGGGGTGTACAGGCCCTGTTTCTTAGTCGTTAGTTTGGCAATAGCGCAGGCAGTGCAGGACCTCATATACCTGTTGACCTCTTGTCGAAGTTTTGGCCAGTAGAAATATTTTTGTAGCATCGCCACTGTCTTTTTGACACTGAAGTGTCCTACCACCCAACTATTGTAATGTTCCTGACTTGGCTAGTCTAGGAAACGCTGCTAATGTGTGTGTAGGATCAAAGGTTTACAACATATAAATGATCATACAAATAATAAATGTGGCAAAGGACTGCAAGTTTGTATTATGATATCTCCGTGGATTACAAAAATGGTCGAATGCAGCTGAATAACTGACAATACTCGACTAGATCAACATACAAAGGATCTTAGCCAGAATATAAATAAGCAACTGCGACTGAATAACAACACTCGACTAGATCAAAAGACAAAAGGATCTTAGTCAGAATACAAATAAGCAACTAAAAGATAATACCCGGAATATGGGAGCACTGGAGAATGATGGAAGACCTGGATGATCTTCCCGGTGACTAGGGTGTGTCTTTCAACACCGAAATCAGCCAACTGGTGTCTTCCTCCTGGAATA
>ML807048.1:74277-90567 GCA_009831015.1 Picea engelmannii | reverse complement strand
GGTTGAAACTGTCCTGGGTGCTCCTGTCGACATACCTCTTAGAACAACCTTCTTCCCATCCTGATCTCTGAATCCCATTTCCAAGGTTTGGTAGTTGGTAGTGATTTTTCCCAAGGTAATCATCCACTGAACTCCTAACACCATATATGTGTCCGATAGGTCAACCACATAAAATGTGTCTCTCATTGTGTAGTTTCCTAACTTCATCTCTAAGTTTGGAATTATGTCTAGACACTCCACTGTGTGGCCATCTGTTACCGCAACATCAAACCCCTCAAACTCCTCTGTCTGAAGTGCCCGTCTCAATACTAGTGAAGCGTCGATGAAGTTGTGGGTGGCCCCACCATCTATCAGGGAGATTTACCATTGCCCCTGAATAATCCCTCTGATATGGAGGGTATCATACCTGGGAACACCGGAAAGGGTCGCTATGACTCCTCCCTTTGCTGGTTTCTTCCTGTTAGCATGCTCTGGCGGTTGTGGGACTACTGGAGGATGGGCTCCTGCCGGTGTTGGTGGTCTATGGGGAAGCAGCTCCTCTGTTGGTGCTGACTCCTCCTCTGAACTAGTGGATCCATTGTCTTGCTCCTGCTCACTGTCCACACTGTCTGCTGCTACCTCAATATAATGAATCTCTCCCTTTCCCATGCACCTGTGGCCTGGGACCCAAGGATCTCTGCAGCTGAAGCAAAGCTTCTTCCTCATAAGCTCTCGCCTATTCTCCTCATCCAACTTCTCCTTTCCCTTCCATTCTCTCTGGAATGGCTTCCTGTCTTGATCCCTCTGGGGCACAAATGGTTTGGAGAAATTTTTAGTCTTTGGCACTGAGTCTGCCAGATATTGATTGCAAAGGATGGCATCCTGCAAAGTGGGAGGCCTGTATGCCTTCACCCATCCTCTTAAAGGCTCTGTGAGTCCTTCTGTGAATAGCATGATCAGCCTGGGTTCTGATATATCTGTCACTGCCATGGCTACCCACTGAAAATCTGTAATGAACGCCTCTGCTGTGCCAGTTTGTCTCAACTGGGCTAGATCCCTGAAGTGTATCTCAGGATCCTTCCTAACAAACCTATCCATGAGCCTATATGTAAACTCCCTATAGGAGGTTATGCGACTGTGACCCAATGTCACTAGTCCATGATACCACCACTCGTGTGCCTCACCCTCCAAGTGTAAGGTCACGAAACTGATGGCCTCTGTCTCGATCATCTGGTTGAGCTTGTAATACGTGTCTAGCTTCTGTACCCAAGCTCTGGCGGTGTATTTGGACGATCCGTCGAAAGAAGGGATAGTGAGTTTCCCAACTTTTCGGATGAAATTGAGGTTATGCCCCTGCTTCTGTTGTGGTCCTCCCCTCTGCGGCTCTCTGGGGCGGTTCCTGAGTCTGAGTCCACAGTACTCGACTAAGGTCATGTCCTGATGGAATTCATGACCCAATGTTGCGTACTCCCTCCTATACTCTGCAATGTCGTCGGCATGAGTGGGTGGCCTTTGTGCTATTGGTGGCGGTGTTGCTATCGGGGGTTCCCTCTGGAAACTGGGAAACAAGGGTCTGGGAATCCTACTTGTAGAGGTGTATGTGCGAGAGGGTGACTGGGGTCTACTTCCTGCTCCCGAGTTCTCCTGTGTTGCATGCGGGACTTGTGTATCTGGGGTGCCCACTCTAGCTAATCTATCAACCACGTGTGCCAAGGACTGAGACATGGTCTGTTGACTAGCTAACATACCATTGATAACCTGCATGAAATATGCCTCTAGATCTATGGGGGCCTTGTCGCTGCCCTCTGGTCACTCATATTTGTCTCCTAGCATCCTCTCAGCCTCGCGCTCATCCTCACGCTCTGCCCTTCTCTCTGCTTCTCTGCATGCCTCTTCCTCTTCCTCTGAGCTAGGAGGGAAAGGGGGGAAATCAGGGCTATGCCTTCTTTCCTGATGCCTGTTGTAAGTGACATATTCATCACCTACATGTTCACGAACCTCTGGGTCTTCTGTTGCACTCATTGTCTTTAGTCACAGGCTGGCAGGACTAAAGCTCTGATACCACTGTAATGTTCCTAACTTGGCTAGTCTAGGAAACGTTGCTAATGTGTGTGTAGGATCAAAGGTTTACAACATATAAATGATCATACAAATAATAAATGTGGCAAAGGACTGCAAGTTTGTATTATGATATCTCCGTGGATTACAAAAATGGCTGAATGCGGCTAAATAACTGACAATACTCGACTAGATCAACATACAAAGGATCTTAGCCGGAATATAAATAAGCAACTACGACTGAATAAAAACACTCGGCTAGATCAAAAGACAAAAGGATCTTAGCCAGAATACAAATAATCAACTAAAAGATAATACCCGGAATATGGGAGCACTAAAGAATGATGGAAGACCTGGATGATCTTCCCGGTGACTAGGGTGTGTCTTTCAACACCAAAATCAACCAACTGGTGTCTTCCTCCTGGAATACAATGAACTATCTCTCCTGAGATGCGCCTCTTCTCCTCAATGACAAGTCATAATCTGCATAATAATGAATTAGGTCGCTGACCCTTCCTTTATAGTTTTCCAAAACCCTAAATCATGATGAAACCCTAAATCACTGCTGAAACCCTAATTCACTGTTGACTTCTATTTTTAGCTCATAATGACTTAAAAGCGTTGTTAACTCTTGTTAGCTTAATGTCACTTTCCGAATATAACACCTATGACTGGGGTGAACTCTAGTAAAGCGTTGTTAATTCTTGTTAGCTCAATGTCACTTTCTGAATATAACACATGTGACTGGGGTGACCTCTAGTAAAGCGTTGTTAACTCTTGTTAGCTCAATGTCACTTTTTGAATATAACACCTGTGACTAGAGTGACCTCTAGTAACCCTCTTTACCCCTCTTTGGCCCTGGCTATAGTCTAACGGGGTGGTTTAGACCATTAAGCCTCCTCTTCTGGAGCTCTTATTTGGAAAGGGACATTACAACTATAGTGGGCTTCCCATATCAGCTTCGCTCACTCGCTTGATGGAACACATATATGGAAAATATGATACAACAACCCATCCTGAAGATGGAAATTATCGATAACTGCGTTTGCACCCAACATTTGGTAGGTGGTGGTGAAGTCTGGGTCTATCTCATATATTTGGGGCCATCCAAAGGTCTCATGGCCGCAAGAGTCTAGCACCGTGGTGAGTGTTGCAGTTGGTGATCTGATGAGGCAATAAACGACGTGATTGGTGCTTCCTGTTTTATACTTGATGTTGAGGTGGAATTGCTGCAAGTATGTGGACCACTTTTGATGGAGGTCATTTTGCAATTTTCCTTGTGTCTGCATGAACTGCAGTGGCTTATGATTAGTGTGGATGATTGTTTCCTTCCCAAGAATGTAATGTCTCCACGGGCGGCAGGCTTGCACAATGGAGTACATTTATTTGTCTTAAGTAGGGTACTTACGGAAAACATCTGATAGTGTCTCACTATGATAGGCCAGGGGGTGGTCGTGTTGAGTGAGAACGGTGCCCACATCATAGTCTAAAGCATCTATCTCGATCTCAAAGGGTTGTTGCAAGTCTGGTAGTGAAAGTACTGGGGCTGGGCACAATATTTTCTTCAAATCATCGAATGCTTGTTGTTTGGACTGGCCCCACGCAAATTTTTCCTTACCACCACCCTTGGTTATTTGGTTGAGGGCCCATGCAATATGGGAGAATCCCAACATGAACCTGTAGTAGAAATTGGCAAGGCCCAAGAAGCTCTGAAGCTTAGTGAGTGTGGTTGGGGTTGGCCAGTCATAGATGACTTAGATATTGGCTGGATCCACATGTACACCATGTTGATCAATGATCTAGCCTAGGTAATGGACCATGCCCATGCCAAAGGATAATTTTTCCAAGTTGGTGTATATCTTGTGTTGTCGTAGGGTGTGCAGAACCTGATGAATATGCTGCAAGTGTTCGAACCAAGTATTGTTGTAAATGAGAATGCCATCCAAATACACCACTACAAAATTATTGGTGAATGGTTGCAGTATATCATCCATCATCCTCATGAAAGTGTCTGGAGCATTTTTCAAACCAAAGGGCATGACCAACCATTCAAAAAGACCTTCCTTTGACTTGAAGGCAGTCTTCCATACATCTGTCTATTCTATCGGGACCTTGTGGTAGCCAGACTTCAGATCAATCTTACTGAAGTTTTTGGCCCCTGTGAGTTGATCAAGGAGGTCATCGATTTGGGGAATCAGGTACCGGTTTATGAATGTGATTTTATTCATATCCTGGTAATCAATGCAGAGTCGACAGGTTCCAACTTTCTTATGTACCAACACGATTGGGCTCCCACAAGGTGATGAGATGGGATGGATGTGCCCCTTGTGGAGTAGTTCTTAGATTTGTTGCTTGATCTCCTCATTCTCTAACATAGAGTGGCGATAGAATTTCCCATTGGGAAGTGGTGCGTCGAGGGTCATATCGATGGGGTGCTTGACCTGGAAATGCGGAGGTACCCCGGTAGGTGAGAAGAATATATCTGAGTATTCTTCCATGACCTTATCTACTTGATTCTTTTGTGTGGAGAGGTCGGCCGCAGAGACCCTAGATATGGCTATGGTCTTTCATTTATTCTGAGATGGAATCATGAAAAATACAAAAATCCCCGTCTGAGAGATGACCTTCCTGCATTGCTTAGTAGAGATCAAGGAAATAACACTAGGTGGGACTGGCTCGAGTATCCTGTACAATTTCCTATTCAAAGTAATAATAACACTATATATATAGCATGACGTTTTCATAAATAAGGTTGGCCCAAAATAACATCACAAACTTTGAGAGGAGAAACATCACACAATACCTCGTCTTTGAAGGGCTTGATGTCGTACAACAGTCGACACTATTGGCTGACACAGAGATCGCTTCCTTGGCAGAGCCATCCAATGGTGTAGGGTTGTGGGTGCAGCGTTGTCGGAAGGGCACTCCGCTTGATGACCTTTGCTGAGATGAGGTTCTTCTGGCTACCACTATCAACGATGAAGTGCAGTGGGGTGCCTTTTACCCACATCTGTGAATGGAAGAGGAGATCTCCTTCTTCTAGCTCATCTGGTTCACCAGGTTGGAGCTTGGTGGTAGCAACGGTGGCACTAGGTTCCATGTCAATGATCAGTCTTCCCCTTTATGGTTTTGGATCAGAGTTAGAACCCACCTCTGATTCAGAGGCTTTCACTTCGACCACCAGTGACTTCTTTGAGCAGTGGTCAACAGTGTTATGCCAAGGGGTCTTATGGAAGTCGCACCACTTCCCGGTATCTTTATTTTTATTTTCAATTTCCTTCTTTGTTTGTGGCTTGGACTGGTTGTCCTGATACTGTCTATCTTTTCTCTATCCTTTTTTCTGTGGGTTGGGGCCGCCATTTCCTGGATTTTGTTGTGAGGGGTTCCCAGGCCCAAATTTCCGTGTCTTTTGTTTGAGCTTCTGCTCCATTTTGACGGCATATCGGTAGGTCGTGCCCAAGGATCAGATGTCCATAAATTCCATTTCAGTATGGATGTATCTATGCAAATCACTGTGATACTTGAGCACCAGATGTCGTTTTGAATCTTTGATACCCATATCAGTGCGCAAGGTATGGAAGATATTTGTGAAATCTGGCACTGCTTGGTCTCTTTCTTGCCATAGTGTGGTCCATTTGGTATACAAGTCTCCATAACTTCCGATAGGGTGGTATTGTTCCTTAATAGCATCCTTGAAGGATTCCCAGGTGGTCGTGACTGTAAATAATGAGGGTTCCTCTGTTTCCTTTTTCTCACAGAAATTTTCCCACCAATCTTTGACATGGGGAACAACTTTGAGAAGTGCAAAAGTAATATTTTCTCTATTCGAAAAATTATGGATAGAAAAATACCCTTCTAGTATATTCAACCACTTATCTACAACATCTGTGTCTATTTGACCTTCAAAAATAGGAATATCGAAGTTTATTTTTACCTTGAAGGGGGTGGCACCTCTGCTTGAAGAAGATGTGTCGCCTATTGGTAGCCACCGAAGGATTTGCAAGAAACTATCCATCATCTCGTTCCTTTGTTGCATGAGGGCTTCCTCAATCAACAGTTTGAAAGGATATACTTTCCCATCATCTTTCTTTTCTCCTACCATGAGAGGTCGCTTGGGTGTGCGAGAGCTTTTGTCCTCAAGAGAAACAAGCTCGAGACCCAACTCTTTGTACTCCGACCTCATTGGGGACATGCATTAAGACAACAAGGAGCAGACCACTTTGATACCAATGATCCAGATTTTATGAGAAGAATGAAATGACTACAGATTATTAGGAGGTTCTTAACACAAAATAACATAGATACAGGAAAACTGGTTTTCTATTTAATAAGGAAATAAGTTGAAACTGTAAAATGAAACGAAAAACAAGCTTGTTGGAATGGTGGTGTCTTATCTCTGAGAAGAGATGTGATGGTTGTGCTCATTCGTAAGAATATGATTACAATGAGGCTATGAAGGCCTTTTTACAATAAACAGAAATGCCAAAAATCCTAGACATCCAAAAACCTAACCCTAGGAGATGAAGTGCCAAAAGCCATGTGGGCCTCGTTTGGGTAAGTTAGTACATCAACTTCCTGGGGTCGTAAATTTTGCATACGATCTTTGTTTTAGGCGCATGATAGACTGTTGGAAAGGTATCTTCGAGGATATTAATTTTCGAGTAAATATTGATGGAACTCCCATATTTCTCACCGCTTTCCTAAAAAAACATCGTTTAGGGACTCAAAACGGCTCTGGAAGTGAAAAACTGTTAAAAATAGTAAATTACCAAAATTGCCAGAAACCTATTTTGAGCCAGTTGGAAAAGGTGGGTGGCCACCGATATCCACCTGGATCAAACACAATCACAAACTTGTCCAACTACTCCCTAAACACTCCATCCATCATGTACATAAATAATGCTAGGGAATTTGATAGTCCAAATGGCACTATCGTGAATTCATAATTCCCATATCATGTTCTGAATGTGGTCTTGTTGATGTCTTCTTCCTTTATCCTTACTTGATGATATCCAAATCTCAATTCAATCTTGGAAAATATTCTTGCACCTTTCATCTGATCAAACAAATCAACAATTCTTGGTAAAGGATATTTGTTCTTTATGGTGACCTTATTCAGTTGTATGAAATCAATACACAACCTTAAGGTTCCACCTTTCCTCTTTACCAAAAGAATCGTGGCTCCACCCCTTCTTTAACAACTCTTTGACCTGCATTTGCAGCTCCTTCAATTTTGGTGTACCCATTCTGTATGGTGTCTTGGACACTGGGGAAGCTCCTGGCACCAAATCAATAGAGAAATCAATGTCCCTTTTTGGTGGAATTCCTGGGATTTCTCAAAAAACATCCTCGAAATCCTTTAAGACTGGATGGTCTTCAATTCTTGCCACTTGATCTCTCTATGCCTCTTACATATGGGTTGCAAAAATATGACATCCCTTCCTGAAACTCTTTTTCCGCTTCATAGTTGAAATCTCTCTAACAATTACATCTCTTAGAATGCCCTGAATCTTCACTGTCTTCCCTTCTTCATCAAGACACGTGATTGTATTGTTGTAACAGTCTAGCACACCATGGTGTTTTTCTAACAAATCCATGCCAATTGGACAATCATATGAACTCAACTGTATGATTTTTACATATACCTTTTTGCTAAGTCTATTCGTGTTTATTGGACAATCTTTAACCAACTCATTGATTTTCCTCTTATCCCTTGTGGCTAACTGAACTAACCAAGATTTATTGTGATTACTTATTTATAAGTGAAATATTTCAAAAATGTTAGCATTTATTTAACTATGGCTAGCTCCAGCATCAATTAAAATTACTATGGGCTGGTTATTAATCTTACTTTCCACTTCAATCATGGGGGATTGATATTCAACTTGCTTGTTGTACAAGGATGCATAAATCCTTGGCGTGCTTCCTCCCATCTCTCCAACTGTTTCATCCTCTTGAATGTTGTGGAAGGTCATAATTTTTTCTCCTTTATGAGGGAAACCCCTATATAAATGATTTCCCTCACATTCCCAACATTGTACAGCCTCTTGCCTTGACATTTTCCCAATTGAATCTACATTCTTGTGCTCATTTTGGGCTAAATGGCCTTGTTGATTTGCTTGGGATTTTTTCATGAAAAAACGAGGGTTAGAACCTTTCTTTCTTTGATCGTTTTTCCCTTTCATCTTGTCATTCCAAGCTTTTTGGAAATTTGGCTTTCCTTTACTTTTCTCATAAAGATGCCTTTCTCTTCTTATGGTTTCTTCCAAGGTCCTAGGGTTATCATATTGAATCTTATCACTATATAAGGAGGGAAACCCACTTAGAAACATTTGGATTTTGACCTTCTCATCCTTGATGAAGTCAACATACTTCAACAATTCAAAGAAACTTTTCTCATACTCCTCCATTGTCATGGTTCCCAATTTGAGTTCAAATAACTCTTTCATCTTTCTTTCAAAGTAATGCTTGGAAAATATTTCTCTTGGAAATATCCTTTGAAATTCCTTCATGAGATCCTCTTCTCATCAAGGTTCTTAGCTTACTTAAGCTGATCCCAACACATGGATTCCTTTCCTTTTAGGTGTTAGGTGGAAATTATAGCTTCTACTCAGGAGGGGTAGTCATGCAACTAGAAAATATTTCTTCATTTCCAATAGCTAGGCCTCAACCTCTTCTCCCTTCCTATGCTCACCATTTAAAGTTGGTGGCTTAATCTTCCCGAGTTGACCTTGCAAGATGTTCGCCTCATGCCTTATCCTTTGCCTCCAGACATGACACACGTTGGGGATGATATCTGGCCCTGAACTTGCATGAGTTATTCTCATGGATTGACTTGGAGAATGATGTCACGTTCTCCTACTCCTTGAATACCTATCATTTCCATTTTCATCCCTTTTTCTATGTGATCTAGATGTGACGCTTGTCTAGCACTAGTTGCTTTCTTAGTGACAGATTCCTTGTTAACTTTCTTATGAAACATGTTTAATATTTGAAGTATCTCTTCCTGAGCCTTCATAATCCTTCAACTATTATCTGTGTAGTTATGCACTTCCCTATGCATGCTTCTGATAGTGAAATACTCTTGCCTATCTCTTCTTCCATTTGACTATGTCTCATGATTCCCCATGTTGACATAGAGACCTATGTTTTATTTCTCATGGAATTAATATCTTTGAACATCCTCCATAACTACAGTACTCATATAAGAACCAAATTTCTCTCCTTGTACCTCTAATTCTACAAGAAATGTGCATGTAATAATTATTACTAGACATGCATAGCATAAAACATTTCATCATATATAATAAAAATTATTTCTTCATCGATTTATAAAGGAACCATTGAACCAATTCAAATTTTGATTTTTTTTTTCATTCCTCTCTGAAGCATCTTTCCAACGGCTATACCCATGCCTCAATTTGAGTTATGAGTGAAAAGTTACAACATTTACATGATGTCAATTCCCACCCTTTTACTGCTACAAAATATATATTTATTAATTTCTAGAAGATTTTATCACCCAAATCAATATTATGGGTGGATTGATGTTTTCTACTCCTAAAGACCTTTCCCAAATCCAAGCTCCAAGTTGAAAGTTATGGTCCGAAGAAGTTTAGGTTGTTATACCCAATTTATCCTTGTATGTTACAGGTGCCTTATTTCTCTTCCTGCACATTTTTAGGTACCCATAACCAAAATATGACTTCACCACTGGATTATATGGGTCATAAGCTTTCCATCGACTACTCGTAAGCCCCAAAGAGACTTATGAGCATGGAGTTATGACCTCTAGAAGTAAAATTGGTGCCAAACTTTTACCCTCACTATTTTGGCTGTAACTTTCTCATATGAACTCCATTTTGCAAACTGTATAGCTCATTGGATATCTCTCTTCGAGTTAATGCCCCGGAAGTTAATGAACTTCAAAAACCACAAAAAAATGAATAAAATTGATTGTTTCACTGTTGTAACAACCATTTAAATATGAATTTTTGATCTCAAATCAAGAGAAACAACAACTGTTGATATGACTCTATCAGCCATTAGAGATTGACATCCTCCTCTGGGCATGAAATTTATTTTTCCCCAAACTGTTGATCTGACCATCGATCCATTTCTCGATACTCGATTTGCACACATCGCTAAACCTCCCAACTTGATTGTCGACCATCGATCATCAACGATCCTTTTTGGTTGACGAACACCCTTCAAATTTGGTCGATGCCCGACCATCGACCTTCTGTCGATCCTTGGTTGACATGGAAACTGCTAATGTGGAATGACATGTGGATGTTTATGTGGCATGAAACATCATATTGAGGTGTCAATTTGGATGATGTGGCACAACACATGGAATATGATGTCATTATCCTCTTCCCTTCATCGACCATTGGCCAATTATCTTAGACTACCTAAACAACTCACCAAATCGACCGATGCTTGGCCATCGGATCATCGACCATCAACGATCTCTCTTGCTCGTTCGAAACACTTAGGTGGATTTGGCCAATCCCCAACCATTGGCCATCGATGGTCAGAGATGTATTATGGTTGAACCAACTCTTCTCCAAACTCTTCTGATTCAACCATCGATGAAATCTACTGGCAAGCTTCATCACTTAGAAAAGTTTCAACCAAAAATCTGGTTGATCTAGACCGTCGATTTATTACTAAAAAATGAACGTGGTCGTTGATCATATCAACTTCTCCCAACTCTGTCAACACTTGTCCGTCGATTGTCTCCCATAAATTTTTTCTCTTTGTGAATTTACAACACTTCACCAAACTCATCGATCTGACCATCAACCATTGATGGATTATGTTGTCGAACGTCACACTTAGAAAATTTTGAAGAAAACCCAGGTGAATCTGGGCCATCGATCTGATTTATTTTCTAAATGGCTGAAAATGAATCCTGGTAGTTGATTCACTCAAACTTCCAAATGACTGATACCTTATGGATTTTTAAATTTATTTAAGTGAATCTTGGTCGTCGATCTCGAGATCAATCATGATCTCAACCATTGATTCACTATACTCTGTAAATCACTACAAACGTCCATTAAAACTTGAATTCTAACCATTCCAAGTCGAATTCAGCCTTGCAACTTTGTCTCTTGGATCCATGTTATAGAAATATTTGCCTCACCCTATGAAAATTTGCTCAAAAGGCCTCGTTCCATTTCCCTATGCAGACTTGAAATCCCTTTTTGCAAATCCCAGAGCTAAAAATAATATTTTTCCACATATACGCGTCTTATCTATTATACATCATGCGCATACACAGGTTGTACCACTACAACCCATGTACATCGGGTTTTATGCCCAAAATTAAAAAAATGGTGTCTGGTTTCCATGTCACGTCACAAGATCCATGATCCTTGACCTTCCACATACTGGAAACATTCTGAGTCGGCCCTTCAGTTCCACTTGAAGTCTATAAATGGGACAAATCCAAGCTATGGAAAAGAGGAGAAGAATTCAACTTTGAGAGCAAAGTTACTCTGGAGAAATTATTCACTTCATATTGAGTCAGCATCCCTTTATCCTTTTAAGTATGAACGCATTGTTCAGCCCCCAAGATCTTCCCTACTTGATTGAGAACCTCATTGTCTCTCTTATATGAGCTTTCCTTTGGTGGAGGATTGAAGTGTTGGAGGCCCAGCTGGAAGGGAATTAGTTTCTCCATTCTGAACCATGCTGACACATAAGTTTATAATTCATTCACTTGCGATGATTACATTTTAATAGAAATACTATTTTTTTGTCCAATTAATATCTTGTGAAATTTGAATTGTTATTCCATGGGAATTTTTGTTATGAATGTTGATGGATTATGCTATTGAATGTGATAACATTATATATTATCACCATATGCTTACGTTTCTTGGTTGTTGAGAATAAGTTGTAGGTGTATTTATTTGAGTCAAGTGCTCAATGGTGGACTTCATCGAACGTCTAGACGAGGTAGGCTCTTTATCTTGTCTTGTTAGCATATTTGTTTATATAGCATACCTAAGATTATAGTTGATTTCTGCAGTCATTTCTGTCTATTGTGTTTTACCCCTAGCCATAGAGAGATTTTCCTCATAACAATCCATGGAACCTCCTTAACATTCCAAATTCTTTTAAACCCATATTTCACTCATGAAATTGGGGATTTCACTCTGTTCTTATCCATTTTTTCCCCAAATCCATCACAAACAATGTATACAACAACAAATTTCACCAATTTGTAGCCATATTGGCCCATACAAGCCCAATGTTTGAACCAGACCCTTTGATACCATAATGTAGCATCCCCCATCCCAACTGAGGGACATTACGATGCAAAATACTCATAAAAGCGAAATCTTTGCTAACTAAATAAATTACTTACAACTAATTGATTTCGTGTAGCTTCCAGCTACAAAATAAAAACATATTTAACTATTGTTTGTTTCCATTACATTGATGCATCCACAACATACTGAAATATACATGAATGCAACTAATAAACTTCATTACAAAAAACATATAGATCATTCTCAAATACACATAGTTCATTCACAAAAATTTAAATCATAAATACAAGACATAAAACAGATAAACACTTATATTTTAACAATTGTTGTGCAATCAATTGCTTTGGACAGGCGTTCCACCCAATTGTAGACTGACTATTAAAAATCTCAATAGCCAGTCACCCCCGAGATGAGGATAGTAATCCAAAAAAGAGGGTGGTCTCTCACAGTCCACTCATAGCTCATAAAACTCACAACCCACTGATATCTTCCTACAACTATCCCTATTTTCCACCATCTCTCTTCCTCTTGACCTGCCCAACCCAAAGAATGTACCCCTTCACTGATATCATTCCCTCGGGTTTCCCATTTATTTATCAGGGTCTCTATGGAACAGGTAGCTAGGAATCTCTCAGCTGGGAACTCAAGGGAACTTACTGCTAGAAAAACTACTAGCAAAACCAATAAACAATACTTTTTGTTTTAGTGTGACTCACACAAGAGTTGACTCTTCAGGATTGACAACCCATCTCTTTAGTTTCCATCTCCAAATACACTCCAATAAACTCTATATTTCTCTAGAATTCACCCTCCATGCCTGTAGCAGATGCAAGCTCTCTTTCTTTCTCTCTACTTGCTCCTCATGCACAAAACCTCAATGTGTAAAATTGTTGTCCCAACCCATACTGATTTCCTCCCTTTGGCTTGCCTTTCTTGACTCACACTCTTACCCAAGTTGATTTTACTCATCCCCCATGTGCCCAATAACTTCGGGATGTGATCACTTACACCCAACCTCTTGCATGCATTAAATGATTGGCTTTGGGAACACTCAATAAAAAATTGGAAGGTTCATATACAAATAGCAAATTTAGGAAAATAGGTTGAATTAATATACATTGGTAATTCCCCCTTGGACCCCTCTTGGCCATTATCCTAGACACTCCTCTCTCTTGTCCCCCATGTCTTTTCCATGTCCCATTATCAACTGATATCACATTTTATTATTAAAACATTGAAATAAAATTCGCATATTACATCGCTTTGGTCGTAGCCACACATTATATCTACATAAGAATTAATTAAACCATGGATTATAGTGGGGATGTTACACTTGTCTAGTGGGTCTCCTGGCGCTATAGACCAATGGTCAAATATAGATAGGAAAAATGTGTTCCCCTATGTATGATACCTAAGGTTTGTCTCAAAACCAAATGATTCAATGATTGGTAAAAAAATAATCAATATAATATGGCATAATAGGATTCTCTATATCAACTATGACGTGCCCTCTTCTATGATATAACATTGTATATATTGCATAAATATAGTCACATGTGTTAGATATTAATGCTCGAATGAAGAAAGATATCAAATATTTCACCAGTATGTGGATATGAAGAAACTCTAGGGCTTTCCATCTTAGTTCATTCTCTGGAAAAACATTGCACGTACACTCATTCACACAACATTAACTAATAGAGATAGAAATTTGATTTGGGAAACCCAACTGGGATAACTAGATCTAGTGAGGTTTTATTATGCTTGGAAAATTCATTACAAAGGGTGAGCTATGTATGTTCAATATTTCATGTATTTTTACTGACTATCAACTCAAAATTGCACATGGCCATGGCTCAGTGACACCTTCACTCATGGTGGACATCCTCCTTGATTACTTCATCCGTTGATATTTAAGTAGGTTGCACTCTTCGAGCTCTCATATTTTCTCTTCAAGTTTCCCAAGTTCCCTTTGCATCTCCCTATTTTTAATTTCCTTCTTCACTACAACCTTTAGCTTTGATGGGTTGTCATTGGAAGACCAACCATCACAATGGTTAATTTCCNAAAAAAAAAAAAAAAAAAAAGGATACACTTATTAGAAAAATTACAAAGGGTTTGCCAATTATTCAATTCAAATCAACATTCGTCAATGGTTATGTTGAATTGTATCCTTCATCAAGGGTTATGTCACATTATAACATTAATAGGTTGACTTTAATATTATGTCACTAAGAGGTTTATAATATGGTTATATATACGGTGTTGTTCATCTTGGCTGACTTATGTCAACTTCGTTTTTTCCTTAATGTCCATGTTGCATTATGATGTTCATCAAGGATTATATCACATTGTGATGTTCCTCAAGGGTTGTGTTGGATTGCAACGATCCTTAGTGGTTATGTCACATTGCAACATTCATCTTAGTTGGCCTATGTAAAATTGCTACATTCCTCAATGGTTATGTTGCATTGCAATGTTCATCCAGGGATATGCCACGTCCAATTTGGTTGACTTTGGTTATACATGGTTGATTATGGTTTTTCATGGTTGATAATGTTTAACTATGGTTGAATATGTTGATTTTGGTTGACTAGGTTGATTCTAGATGACCATGGTTGACTTTAGTTGAGTATGGTTGGTAATGGTTGGCTATGGTTGATAATGGTTCATTATTGTTAACTATTGTACACCGTGTCAACATGGTTGACATAATTGACTATAATTGATGTCATTTGACTATTGGGTATTATTGTTGACAATGTTTGTCATTGGTTAATTATAGTTCTTAATAGTTAACTATTGTTGATTATGATTATTGTTGGTTAACTATGTTTAACTATTTGGAGTGCTTATGGTTGGCTATGGTGTAATTTGGTTTACTATGGTAAAATTTGCTTCACTTTGTTCAATATGACAAGGTTTGGTTAGCTTTAATTAACTTTGGTTATATTGAAAATTTAAATTATATTTTACTATGGTTAATGTTTGTTATTGATATTTGTTTCATTTCATTTTAATAATAAGCATTATGGATGGCGACTTTTATGGTTGATATATTTTGGTTTCATTTATATATTAAATAATATTATCAAACTTTATCATTTATATTTATATTTATATTTATATTTATATATAATATATGGTGATAACAATGTTTAAGAAAAGTGACGATTAATTGACTTAATTTGATATTTTTTGTTTCTATGATGAATGCAATTAAGTCATGATTAATTGATTTGATTTAATATTGTGTTTCTACTATGGATGAGATTATCTTATAGTATCAAAAGACACTTTCTACAATCCAGTATGAAGAAAATGTATAATTCCTTATGTATTCAACATGGAGTTGACAGGTGACATTTTAAAAAAAAATCAATGTCGATCATAAATAAAATATTTCAATACACACCTTAGGTAAAATAATTCTAGGTAACTCTATAGAGAGAGAGAGTAATTGAAAGTAAAAAATTTCTTATTTCATTGATACGTGCTTTCTACTTCCCAAAATGAGGGAGATGTGCAATTCCTTCAATTCTTAATATGGAGTTAACATGCAACATTTAAAAAATATTAATAAGAAAAAAATGATTTCAATGTATTGTGCCAAAAGAAACTTTCTACAAAGTAGTATGAAGGAGATGCATAATTCCTTTTGTGGCTTGACAAGTGGCATTTAAAAAAATATTTTAATATCCGGCTTAAGTAAAATAATTTTATATCAAATTTACATAGAGAGAGAGTTGAAAGTAAAAAAATTATTGTTCCATGCATATGTGCTTTCTACTTCTCCATATGAGGAAGATGTGTAATTCCTTCAATGCTTAATATGAAGTTAACAAATTTCATTTAAAAAAATATTAGGAACAAGTAAAAATATTTCAATATCAACTTTATATATATATATATATATATATATATATATATATATATATATATATATATATATATATATATATATATA